>JADBJO010007044.1:77500-110000 GCA_016801955.1 Conus betulinus
TTAGCCTGCTGTCGTGACTTCCTAGCTCAGCCTGCTGTCGTGACTTCCTGGTCTAGCCTGCTGTCGTGACTTCGTAGTTTAGCCTGCTGTCATGACTTCCTGGTTTAGCCTGCTGTCATGACTTCCTAATTTAGCCTGCTGTCATGACTTCTTAGTTTAGCCTGCTGTCGTGACTTCCTGGTTTAACCTGCTGTCATGACTTCTTAGTTTAGCCTGCTGTCGTGACTTCCTGGTTTAACCTGCTGTCATGACTTCTTAGTTTAGCCTGCTGTCGTGACTTCCTGGTTCAGCCTGCTGTCGTGACTTCCTGGTTTAGCCTGCTGTCGTGACTTCCTGGTTTAGCCTGCTGTCATGACTTCTTAGTTTAGCCTGCTGTCATGACTTACTAGTTTAGCCTGCTGTCATGACTTCTTAGTTTAGCCTGCTGTTGTCATTTCTTAGTTTAGCCTGCTGTTGTCATTTCTTAGTTTAGCCTGCTGTTGTCATTTCTTAGTTTAGCCTGCTGTCATGACTCCTAGTTTAGCCTGCTGTCGTGACTTGTTAGTTTAGCCTGCTGTCATGACTTCTTAGTTTAGCCTTCTATCATGACTTCCTGGTTTAACCTGCTGTCATGACTTTCCTAGTTTAGCCTGCTGTCATGACTTCTTAGTTTAGCCAGCTGTCGTGACTTTCTAGTTTAGCCTACTGTCATGACTTCCTAGTTTAGCCTGCTGTCGTGACTTCCTGGTTTAGCCTGCTGTCGTGACTTCCTGGTTTAGCCTGCTGTCATGACTTCCTGGTTTATCCTGCTGTCAAGGTTTAGCCTGCTGTCGTGACTTCCTAGTTTAGCCCGCTGTCACGGTCTAGCTTGCTGTTGTGACTTTCTAGTTCAGCATGCTGTCCTCTTTATCTAGTACAGCCTGCTGTTTTCACTTTCTGGTTGAGCCTGCTTTTGCAATTTTCTGGTTTAGCCTGCTTTGCCGTTTTCTATTCATATATTATGCTTTTATTATCAGTACTATTGTTGTTAGCATTATCATTATTGTTATCAATACGATTGTTCTTATTGATATTATCATGACTACCATTAACATCACCATCGCCAACACCACTAAGACCGTTGCCACGGCAACCATGCTGTTTAAGAATTCTCTAACCCACTCTCCTTTCTCCCACACTACAACTGCTACTGTCATATTATCACCAAAAGTGGTAGTAATCCTGTGTTTATTTTCTTTCTTTGATATTTTGATCATCATCATCACCATTATTCATGTCAGTTATATAATTATCATCATTACTACCTCGACTCATACATTGTCTCTTCTTTACAGCCTCATTTTCATTCAACGCCCATCTTGCGCTGAAGTGAATGAAGATAAGTGATTGCTCGTTCAAAAGTGTTTTGCATTTTGCCTGAAGAAGACCCAAGAGGTCGTGTTTTGTCTTGTGAATCATTTGTCAACATTTTCTTGGCGGTTCGCTATTAATTACATCAAAAAAAACTCTGTTTGAGCCTGCTTTTGCCATTTCCTAGTTTAACCTGCTCTTGCCATTCTATTTTAGCCTGCTTTTGCCATTTCCTATTTTAGCCTGCTTTTGCCGTTTTCTATTTTAGCCTGCTTTTGACATTTCCTAGTATAGCCTGCTTTTGCCATTTCCTAGTTTAGCCTGCTTTTGCCATTTTCTAGCCATTTTCTATTTTTAGCCTGCTTTTGCCATTTCCTATTTTAGTCTGCTTTTGCCATTTTCTATTTTAGTCTGCTTTTGCCATTTTCTATTTTAGTCTGCTTTTGCCATTTCTATTTTAGTCTGCTTTTGCCATTTCCTATTTTAGTCTGCTTTTGCCATTTTCTATTTTAGTCTGCTTTTGCCATTTTCTTTTGCCACTACTTCGGCCTGCTGTTGTCACTTCCTAGCCTGCTGTCACGGCTTTCTAGTTCAGCCTACTGTCGTCTTTACCTAGTATAGCCTGCTGTCGTGACTTCCAAGTATAGCCTGCTGTAGTATAGCCTGCTGTCGTGACTTCCTAGTATAGCCTGCTGTCGTGACTTCATAGTTCAGCCTGCTGTCGTGACTTCGAGTTTAGTCTGCTGTTGTCACTTCTTATTATAGCCTGCTGTTGTGACTTCGTAGTACAGCCTACTGTTGTGACTTCCTAATTTAGCCTTTTGTGGTGACTTCACTGTATAGCCTATTGTCCTTACTTCCTAGTATAGCCCGCTGTCGTGACTTCATAGTTCAGCCTGCTGTCGTGACTTCGTGTTCAGTCTGCTGTTGTCACTTCTTATCATAGCCTGCTGTCGTGACTTCCTAGTATAGTCTGCTGTCGGACTTCATAGTTCAGCCTGCTGTCGTGACTTCGAGTTCAGTCTGCTGTTGTCACTTATTATAGCCTGCTGTCGTGACTTTCTAGTATAGCCTGCTGTCGTGACTTCATAGTTCAGCCTGCTGTCGTGACTTTGAGTTCAGTCTGCTGTTGTCACTTCTTATTATAGCCTGCTGTTGTGCCTTCCTAGTATAGCCTGCTGTCATGACTTCATAGTTCAGCCTGCTGTCGTGACATCGAATTCAGTCTGCTGTTGTCACTTCTTATCATAGC
This sequence comes from Conus betulinus, assembly GCA_016801955.1. Lineage (NCBI taxonomy): Eukaryota > Metazoa > Mollusca > Gastropoda > Neogastropoda > Conidae > Conus > Conus betulinus. The sequence goes on from JADBJO010007044.1 coordinate 80,082, forward strand.
CTGCTGTTGTGACTTCCTAGTACAACCTACTGTTGTGACTTCCTAATTTAGCCTTTTGTGGTGACTTCCCTGTATAGCCTATTGCCGTGACTTCCTAGTATAGCCCGCTGTCGTGACTTCTTCGTATAATGTGCTGTCGTGATTTCCTAGTTCAGCCTGCTGTAATGACATCCTAGTGCAGCCCGCGGTCGTGACATCGTTGTACAGCCTAATTCCCAGTATGGCCTGAGTCGTGACTTGCTAGTATAGCCTTCTGTCGTTACTTCCTAGTATAGCCTGCTGTCGTGATTTCATAATTTAGCTGGTTGTCGTGACCTCCGAGTTCAGCCTGCCGCCGTGGCTTCCTAGCTCAATCTGCTGTAGTGCCGTCTAGTATATAGCCTGCTTTTGTGACTTCTTACTATTGTTTTCCGTCGTGACTTCCTGGTTTAGCCTTCTGTTGTGACTTCAGAGTAAATCCTGCGGTCGTGACTTCCCATATATTCTAATGTGTTGACTTCCTCGTTAGCCTGCTGTAATGATTTCCTAGTATATCCTGCTGTGGTGACTTTCTAGTTCAGACTGCTGTAATGATTTCCTAGTATTTCCTGCTATGGTGACTTCCTAGTTCAGCCTGCTGTAAAGATTTCCTAGTATTTCCTGCTATGGTGACTTCCTAGTTCAGCCTGCTGTAAAGATTTCCTAGTATATCCTGCTATGGTGACTTCTTAGTTCAGACTGCTGTAATGATTTCCTAGTATATCCTGCTATGGTGACTTTCTAGTTCAGACTGCTGTAATGATTTCCTAGTATATCCTGCTATGGTGACTTCCTAGTTCAGACTGCTGTAATGATTTCCTAATGTATCCTGCTATGGTGACTTCCTAGTTTAGACTGCTGTAATGATTTCCTAGTATATCCTGCTGTGATGACTTCCTAGTTCAGCCTGCTGTAATGATTTCCTAGTATATCCTGCTGTGATGACTTCCTAGTTCAGCCTGCTGTAATGATTTCCTAGTATATCCTGCTTTGGTAACTTCCTAGTTAAAGCCTGCTGTAATGATTTCCTAGTATATCCTGCTGTGGTGACTTTCTAGTTTAACCTGTTGTCGTGACTTCATAGTTCAGCCTCCTGTCATGACTTCCTAGTATATCTCGCTGTTGTGACTTCCTAGTATGTCCTGCTGTCTTGACTTCCTAGAATACCCTGCTGTCGTGACTTCCTATTATATCTTGCTGTCGTGACTTCCTGGTATATCCTGCTGTCGTGACTTCCTAGTTTAGCCTGCTGTCATGACTTCCTATTATAGTCTGCTGTAGTGCTCCTTGTTGTCTAGTCTGCCGTTGTGACGTCTTAGTTAAGCCTTCTGTAGTAACTTCTTAGAACAGACTGCTGTCGTGACTTCCTAGTATAGCCTGCTGTTGTGACTTCGTAATGTAGCCCGTTGTCATGACTTCCCAGTATAGCCAGCTGCCGTGACTTGCTCGTACAGCCTGCTGTCGTGACTTCCTAGTTCAGCCTGCTGTCGTGACTTCCTAGTAGAGGATGCTGTAAAAACTTGCTAGTAAAGCCTGCTGTCGTGACTTCCTGGTATAACCTGCTGTCGTGACTTCCTGTTTAGCCTCCTGTTGTGACTTCCCGTAATGCCTGCCGTCGTCACTTCAAATCATCGCCTGCTGCAGTGACTTACTAGTTCAGCCTGCTGTCCTCTTTACCTAATATAACCTGCTGTAATGACTACGGCTATAGCTACTGCTGTGACTTCCTAATATAGCTTGCTGTCATGACATCCCGGTTCAGCCTGCCGTCGTGACTTCCTAGATCAGCGTGCTGTACTGCCTTCTAGTGTGGCCTGCTTTGGTGACTTCTTAGTATAGCCTTCTGTCGTGACTTCCTAGTATAGCCTGCTGTCCTATTTCTTAGTTCAGCTTGCTGTCGTAACCTCCGATTTCAGCGTGCTGTCGTGACGTCTTAGCTCAATCTGCTGTAGTGCCGTGTAGCAAGCCTGCTTTCGTAACTTCTTAGTATTGCCTTCTGTCGTGACCTCTTGGACTAGCCTTCTGTCGTGACTTCCTAGTAAATCCTGTTGTCGTGACTTCCTAGTTCAGCCTGATGTGGTTTCTTCCTAGTTTTTTTTTATTTTTTTTTTAGAGTAATTATATAGCGCCTATTGCAGACCAGAGACCAAGCTCTAAGCGCTTTACAATCCGCATTCTCGTCTTGCCTACCTGAGTAGAGCTGACTGGAGAGCTGCCTGCTGGCGCTTCGTTCAGCTCGTTTCCTGTGCCATTCAGTCAATTTCGGTCATTCAATTTAAGAACATTCATTCTTTTGATTTTCACGCAGAGTGCATGCTATGTGTAACGTGTCATCCATACCAACGGCCAAACTGGCTTTCTCTTCCGAAAGTTGGTGATGGGATTTTACGTGTGTACAGGATGTTATGCGTGCGTTCACACACGGAACCTCGGTTTATAGTCTCATTCGAAAGACTATTTGGGAAATGGAGTCAGAACCAATGTTAACTCCGAGGGAAAACTCCCCCCGTACCGAAACGGCCCGGAGGAGATTCGAACCCGCAATCCCAGGATCACCAAGATTACAAGTCCAGCGCTCCACCAGCCGAGCTATTCCGGCCCGTCAGTTCAGTCTGCTGTTGTGAATTCCCATTTCAGCCTTCTGTTGTCACTTCCTATTATAGTCAGATGCCATGACTTCCTAGTATTGCCCGCTGTCGTGACTTCCTTCTATACCCTGCTGTCCTGATTCTTTAGTTTAGCCTTCAGTAGTAACTTCCTTGTATAGCCTACAGACTCGACTTCTTAATGTAGCCTGACGTCTTGGTTTCCTAAGTTAGACCGCTGTAGTACCTCCTAGTATAGCCTGCTTTAGTACCTTCTAGTATAGCCTGCTGTCGTGACTTCCTATTCTAGCCTGCTGTCGTGACTTCCTATTCTAGCCTGCTGTCGTGATTCCTCATAATATTATAGCCTGCTGTTACGACTTCCTAGTTTAGCCTTCTGTCCTGATTTTCTGTTACAGCCTGCTGTAGTGCCTCCTAGTATAGCCTGCTTTTGTGACTTTCTAGTAAAGCCTGCTTTTGTGACTTCCTAGTAGAGTCTACCATCATGACTTCCTAGTTCAGCGGCCATCGTGACTTCCTAGTTCAGCTAGTATAGCCTACCATCATGACTTCCTAGTTCAGTTAATATAGCCTACCATCATGACTTCCTAGTTCAACTAGTGTGGCCTACCATCATGACTTCCTAGTTCAGCTAGTATGGCCTACCATCATGACTTCCTAGTTCAGCTAATATAGCCTACCATCATGCCTTCCTAGTTCAACTAGTATGGCCTACCATCATGACTTCCTAGTTCAGCTAGTATGGCCTACCATCATGACTTCCTAGTTCAGCTAGTATAACCTACCATCATGCCTTCCTACTTCAACCAGTATGGCCTACCATCATGCCTTCCTAGTTCAACCAGTTATGGCCTACCATCATGCCTTCCTAGTTCAACTAGTATGGCCTACCATCATGCCTTCCTAGTTCAGCTAGTATGGCCTACCATCATGACTTCCTAGTTCAACTAGTATGGCCTACCATCATGCCTTCCTAGTTCAGCTAGTATGGCCTACCATCATGCCTTCCTAGTTCAGCTAGTATGGCCTACCATCATGCCTTTCTAGTTCAGCTAGTATGGCCTACCATCATGCCTTTCTAGTTCAGCTAGTATGGCCTACCATCATGCCTTCCTAGTTCAGCTAGTATGGCCTACCATCATGACTTCCTAGTTCAGCTAGTATGGCCTACCATCATGACTTCCTAGTTCAACTAGTATGGCCTACCATCATGACTTCCTAGTTCAGCCCGCCATCATTACTTGCTAGGTCAGCTTGCCAATTGTTCGTTTAGCTTGTAAGACAAAGATAAAAAGTTATACAAGTCCTTTCTTTGAGGTACAAGGACAGCGTCGAGTTGACTATCATCAGTAATGTAACAGGAAAATATGGCCGTCCTCCAGCATCCGCTGATCGCTCCTTAGCATGTGACCAACGTGCAAAGTTTAGATTGTGTTCACATTTTTGATTCCGATACATTTTTCATTTCCATGAATTATCCGGAACAAAGCATTTCAGAAGCTGGTAGTGTAGGAATCCAAATCAATGTTCGCACACACACACACACACACACACACACACACACACACACACACACACACACACACACGCAGGCACCACGCACGCGCGCGCGCGCGCACACACACACGCGCACACACACACACACACACACACACACACACACACACACACACACACACACACACAAGAAACATGATGAAAAGAATTCTTTTCAGCCGGATTTAATGCAATGATAATGAAGGACAATGTGCTCGATGAAAACAACATTGAATGACATAATCTTAGGTTTGAATAAAGGCAGTGTTTAAAAAATGAAAGAAAAAGAAGAGAAAAAAACGCACATAAACCTCTTCTTTATTACAAGAATGCTGTACAATGATTTCTCTGAACAATTTCAAAATTTCTGTCCGTTATAACAAAAAGACGTATGAAACAAAAGCGAGAAGGATTGATTAAATGTTATCTCAAATCTAAAAATTCTATCCCACTTAATCTCACATGGAGGCAAACACACACAAACGCACACACACACACTCTCTCTCTCTCTCTCTTCCCAAATAATTCACATTCCACCTTCTACCCGGAGATCAGTGTTCGCCTCCAACCGGCGCAACCCGACACGCCACATAATAGCGACGTCCATGGCGAAGATGACAGCCACCACTGACGCCAGCACTGTCACCCCCAGCCAGCCAATCGTCTGAGCGCTTGGTCGTTGATCCGGAGCACTGCTGTACTTCCTCTTGTTGATGGCGGTGTTTTTCCGGCTGATGGCCAGTGATTTCAGGAGTTCGGACAAGGCTCTTTGCTGCTGTGCGGTGTCTCCGACAGAGGGGATGTTCCGGGTACACGTACACACGCATAATTTTGCTGCATGTTTTCCTGAAAAGAAAAATGTAAAAATTATGAAACGAGACGATGGCATTCAGTAGAAGAAATGTTTGAATGTGTTATACAATGTTATGAAATATAGGTGATACGAATAGGCTTTATCAGTGTGTTCCTTTAACAAAAACAAAAAAAAAAAAAACGGTTAAAAAAGGGAGGGAGGGGATCATTGTTCCACATAACAAGCGTACAGAACTTCCTCCTCTCATGAAATGGATAAGTGCAAATTTAAAGGCTGGACTCAAAGAAGTTATGTTTGCTGATTTCATTACGAACATCCTTAGTTTAACTGTGCAGGAAAGTATTGGACATGTGATGTCGACATGATTTTCCAGTGTCAGACACGGTAAATATTTACAGTGTTTTTGCACTTCAACCAAAAGGTCCGTCTGTTTTCCCTTGGAACGTCACGTAATTGTCAACGACAGTGTCCCTTTATTTCAGAAAGACAGATGGCAAATAAACACAGGCTATGTGCAAATACATTCCATTTCATGATTTTTGCTTAGATTTCTTTTGCTGTAACACACGTCTGCTAGAAAAAAAAAAAAAGCACTTTAGCTCTCTAAAAATCTGCTTAAAAACGAAAGTGGGCTCCAAATGAACGATTAATTCTCCTTTCCATTTTTTTTTAATTGTTATTATTAAGTTGCTATTACAAACAACCCCCAATAGCCATTTTAAGATTTTTCTGGTTAGTTTGTCGTTACAGACAATCCCGAATAGCCCTTTTCGATTTTCTGTTGATTTGCCATTACAACCAATCCTAATAGCTCTTTGTAGAATTTTGGTGAATTTTCCATTACAAACCCTAATAGCCCTCTTTAGATTTTTTGTCAATTTGCTATTACACACAAAACCTAATGGCCCATTAAAAAAAGAATTGCCATTATAAACAAACTTTAATAGCCCTCTCTAGATTATTAATTTTTGTCAATTTGCCATTACAAACAAACCTTACTATCTCACTCTGGATTTTTGTTGTTGTTGTTAATTTGCCAATGTAAACCTTAATGACCCTCTCTAGATGTTTCTGTGTGGTTAATATGTCATTACAAACAAACCCCAATAGCACTCTCCAGATGTTCTATAACTCTGCCATTAGAAAGAAATCCTAATAGCTCTTTCTAGATTTTCTGTTAATTTGCCATTATAGACAAACCTTAATGCACTCTCGAGATTTTTGTGTGTGTTAATTTGCCATTACCAAAAAGCTCTGATAGCCCATTTTAGATGTGTGTGTGTGTGTGTGTGTGTGTGTGTGTGTGTGTGTGTGTGTGTGTGTGTGTGTGTGTGTGCACGCGTGTGTGTTAATCTGCCATTACAAAAAAGAATCCTAATAGCCCTCTCTAGATTTTCTGTTAATATGCCGTTACAAACAAACCCTAATAACCCTCTCTAGATCCTTTTCGTTGATTTGCCATTACAAACAAAGCCCAATTCTGCCGGTCGAATTACCTGTTGTTTTTTTTCACCTAACTAACGTCTGCTCATTTACAAATCTTCATATATTCACTCGATTGCTCTCTGCTTCGATGATAAGATTACTGGTGAAAATGTAAACATGGTGATGGGTACTTTCAGCCATGGGATAGTTTTTCTTTTTCTTCTCAACATTATGACTTAAAGATGTCTTTTGCGCACTAGACGGTCTTTTCCTCTAAAACGATGGAATAGCTGTCGCAGCAAGCAACACCCCGTTATATTTTCAGGATTTTTATGATAATTATTGTTACGCCCCAAGATGAACATTTTTAGATGCTGTTGTGATATGTATACACTTTGGGCTTGTTTGCATGGTTGTGGTTCTCGTTTATCTATTTATTCATTGTTATAATTTACTGTTGACAGCCTGGTATGACTGATGGTCAGCTGACATTCATCACTATGAAAAATAAGCTCACCGGTGTTTGGTACCAACGCTGTTGCCGTTTTATTTCAGACAGCTACCGAATTCACGGCCGATGTAACAATTCACTTTTCACTTCACTTTTCGATAAAGCGTTGTGAACTTTGCAATGCACTAGTCTTCCAAAGACATGACATTTTATTTTACTGGATAGAAGGCTCGAAAAGACTTCACAGTGCTGCCGTTTCTTTTACTGCTAAAAATATCGTGCTTTCTTTCTTTTACTACTGAAATATTGTGCTTTATTTCATTTACCTCTAAAAACATTGTGTTGCCATTTCTTTTTCGACTAGCGTCGCGCTGCAATAATCACAATAGATTCCAAAATATTATGACTGCTACTAGCAGATATCGCGAAAAAAACAATACTAACTACAACAATAAGAACGACTACAATCAAAAACAGCAGCAAAAAAAAAAAGAGATATACGTCAGTCATTCTCATCATTCATATCAAATGCTTTTCCTCAGCCTTCACCGCATGACTCGTAAGCTTGGTAGATACATGTTTGTACTCCTAGTTCTTATAGAACAGGGTGTAGTTTACAATGGGAACGAAGAACTGCTGTCTGTGTGTCTGTCTGTCAGTCTGTCCGTCCGTCCGTCAGTGGTAAAAATGTGTTCCATTCGCTCCAGACAAAACTACAGGGTCGATCTTTCTGAAAATGTGTCGGTAAGTCCATTATGGGTCACAGATGATACTCGATGTGTTACTTTACCAATATAGACATTACTAGCGGCGATGACGGCCCACAATGGTTTTTTTCTTCTTAAGGAATATCTCAGAAAGTACTTGGCCGATCTTTCTAGGCATGTTCATTATGGGTTATGGATGATGTGTTATTTTACCGATAGAGCCGTTACTAATGGCTATAACTGGCCATAATAGATTTTTGTTTCTATGAAATATCTCTGAAAGTACTTGGCCGATCTTTCTAAAAATTTGTATGCTCATTATGGGTCACGGATGATGCCCGATGTGTTATTTTACCGTTATAGCCGTTACATACGGCTGTAACGGCCCATAACGGTTTTTCTTCTTTATGAAATATCTCAGAAAGTACTTGGCCGATCTTTCTGAAAATATGTGGGCATGTTCATTATGGGTCACGGGTGATGGTCGATGTTTTCGTTTCCCGTTATAACCGTTACTGACAGCTACAACGGCCAATAATGGTTTCTATTCTTTATGGAATATCTCAGAAAGCTCGAAAAGACTTCACAGTTCTTACAACTAAAATATTGTGCTGCTGTTCCTTTTCCTGCTAAAAATATCGTGCTTCATTTCCTTTACTACTGAAATATTGTGCTCTATTTCATTTACCTCTAAATCATTGTGTTGGCATTTCTTTTTCGACTACCATCGTGCTGCAATAATCACGATAGATTCCAAAATATTATGACTGCTACTAGCAGCAGTCGCAGAAACAATACTACCACCACCACCACCACCAATAACAACCACAATCAATACAGCAGCAAAGAATGAGATACACGTCAGTCATTCTCATCATTAATATCAAATGCTTTTCCTCAGCCTTCACCGCACTGGAAACAACTTCAACTAGGAAAGCATCAGACACACAACACTGCTAATCGATGAAATCACTTCATCAGGAGCATTATGGGTCACGGATGTAAAGACTTCATAGTTCATTTGGATGTTGTTGGACACTGGTTATGAAGACGAAAAGATGAGTTTATTTCTTACCTGTGGATGAATAGACGAGTTCATTTCTTACCTGTGGATGAAAATATGAGTTCATTTCTTACCTGTGGATGAAAATATGAGTTCATTTCTTACCTGTGGATGAAAACACGACTTCATTTCTTACCTGTGAGTGGGGTCGTCTCCGGAATGCCGACGGTGTGGCTACCTCCACCTTGAACGTCTGCTGTTGAAGCGAGGGTTGCAGACGTAGCCCTGTGGGTAGGATTCTCGAAAGTTGTGGTGAGAGTCGCAGATGTGTTAGCAGGAGTAAGCGTCTCAGTGTTGGTGGTGGTGAGGGTTGCAGATTTAGTGGTAGGGATATAAGTTTCAGTATTTGTCGTGGTGAGTGTCACGGATTTAGTAGTAGGGGCAAGGGTCTCAGAGGCTGGGAAAGCTCCGGCACTGCCTGAGCTGCGGGTTGTGTTCGTGGTGGTGTTGATAGCTGCAGATATGGTTGTAGTGTCGGCCGCGGATATGTTTGAGGCGTGTGTATGTTGCGTGCTTTCCTTTGGCGTAGTGGCGGCTCGTGCAGACACATTGGCCGACGTTTCTGGTGCGTAATCAGCTCCTGGTGAAGACATTTCATTGATTAGCAGTGTTGTGAGTCTGATGCTCCTGATGAAGACACTTTATCGATTAGCAGTGTTGTGTGTCTGATGCTCCTGATGAAGTGATTTCATCGATTAGCAGTGTTGTGTGTCTGATGCTTTCCTAGTTGAAGTTGTTTCCACCCGAGTGACTAGTGGTGTATCCTACATCACTGATGTTGTTGCAGGTCATGGTGTGTCAAAACCCAGAGTGTTATGGGCCAAAAGCATGGAAGAACTGGACAGAAATTAGAGAACAAAAATCATCATATATTTTCCCAGTCAACGTACGTTTACAAGTGTAATTAAATCAACACTTCTGCTGTGGCTATTAATGGGTTCTCGTACAGTTGCTTTTGATGCCATTACTACTGCTGCTAGAAAGACTACCACTGCAACCGCTGTTACGACTGCTACTGCTAGTAGTACTTAACTGCTTCTGTACTGCTACTACCACTGAAGCTGCTAGTAGTACTACAGCTAATTCTATCGATGCTATTGTTACTCCTGTCGTTACCTCCATCTCTGGTACGTGTGGCCATACTATCACTGCAGCTGATTTTACTTTTACAACTAAATATTGTGCTGCTGTTCTTTTACTACTAAAAATATCGTGCTTCATTCCTTTACTACTGAAATACTGTGCTCTATTTCATTTACCTCTAAAACATTGTCTTGCCATTGCCTTTTCGACTAACGTCGTGCTGCAATTTTCACAATAGATTACAAAATATTATGACTGCTACTAGCAGTAATCGCAGAAACAACAATACTAACAACAACAAGAACAATGACAACTTCAAGCAATACAGCAGGAAAAAAAAAAAGAGATACACGTCAGTCATTCTCATCATTGATATTAAATATTTTTTCTTCAACCTTAAGCGCATGACTTGCAAGCTTGGCAGATACATTTTTGTACCCCTAGTTCTTATAGAACAGGGAGTACTTTACAATGGGAACGAAAAAATGCTGTCTGTATGTCTGTCTGTCAGTCTGTCTGTCCATCCGTCCGTCTGTGGTAAAAATGTATTCCACTCGCTCCAGTCAAAACTACTAGGCCGATCTTTCTGAATATGTGTAGGTATGTTCATTATGGGTCACGGATGATGCTCGATGTGTTATTTTACCGTTATAGGCGTTAACTACGGCTATAACGGCCCATAACGGTATTTCTTTTTACGGAATATCTTTGAAAGTACTTAGCCGATCTTTCTGCATATTTGTAGGCATGTTCCTTATGGGTCACAGATGATGCCCGATGTGTTATTTTACCGTGATAGCCGTTACTAACGGCTACAAAGGCCCATAACGGTTTTTTCTTTTTTATGGAATATCTCAGAAAGTTACTTGGCCGATCTTTCTGAAAAATTGAAGGTATGTTCATTATGGGTCATGGATGATGCCCGATGTGTTAATTTACCGTTATAGCCGTTACTGACGGCTATAACGGACATAACGGTTTTTATTCTTTTGGAATATCTCAGAAAGCTCGGAAAGACTTCATAGTTCATTTGGATGTCGTTGGACACTGGTTATGAAGACGAAAAGATGAGTTTATTTCTTACCTGTGGATGAATAGACGAGTTCATTTCTTACCTGTGAATGAAAACGTGAGTTCATTTCTTATCTGTGGATAAAAACGTGGGTTCATGTCTAACCTGTGGATGGAGTCGTCTCCGGAATGCCGACGGTCTGGCTGCGTCCACCTTGAACGTCTGCTGTTGAAACGAGGGTTGCAGACGTAGCCCTGGGGGTAGGATTCTCGAAAGTTGTGGTGAGAGTCGCAGATGTGTTAGCAGGAGTAAGCGTCTCAGTGTTGGTGGTGGCGAGGGTTGCAGATTTAGTGGTAGGGGTGAGGGTTTCAGTATTTGTCGTGGTGAGGGTCACGGAATTAGTAGTAGGGGCAAGGGTCTCAGAGTCTCTGACGACTACAGCACCGCCTGAGCTGCTGGTTGTGGACGTGGTGGTGTTGATAGCTGCAGATATGGTTGTAGTGTTGGCCGCGGATATGTTTGAGGCGTGTGCATGTTGCGTGCTTTCCTTTGGCGTAGTGGCGGCTGGTGCAGACACATTGGCCGACGTTTCTGGTGCGTTATCAGCTCCTGGTGAAGACATTTCATTGATTAGCAGTGTTGTGAGTCTGATGCTCCTGATGAAGACACTTTATCGATTAGCAGTGTGTTGTGTGTCTGATGGTCCTGATGAAGTGATTTCATCGATTAGCAGTGTTGTGTGTCTGATGCTTTCCTAGTTGAAGTTGTTTCCACCCGACTGACTAGTGGCGTAGCACACGTCACTGATATGTTGCAGGTCATGGTGTGTCAAAACCCAGAGTGTTATGGGCCAAAATCATGGAAGAACTGGAAAGAAATTAGAGAACAAAAATGATATATCTTCCCAGTCAACGTACTTTACAAATGTAATTAAATCAACCACTTCTGCTGTGGCTATTTATGGTTCTCGTACAGTTGCTTTTGATGCCATTACTACTGCTGCTAGAAAGACTATCACTGCAACCACTGTTATGACTGCTACTGCTAGTAGTACTTAACTGCTTCTGTACTGCTACTACCACTGAAGCTGCTAGTAGTACTACAGCTAATTCTATCGATGCTATTGTTACTCCTGTCGTTACCTCCATCTCTGGTACGTGTGACCATACTATCACTGCAGCTGATTTTACTTTTACAACTAAAATATTGTGCTGCTGTTTCTTTTACTGCTAAAAATATCGTGCTTCATTTTCTTTACTACTGAAATATTGTGCTCTATTTCATTTACCTCTAAATCATTGTGTTGGCATTTTTTTTCGACTGACGTCGTGCTGCAATAATCACGATAGATTCCAAAATATTATGACTGCTACTAACAGCAATCGCAGAAACAACAATACTAACAACAACAACAACAACAACCATAACAACAACTTCAATCAATACAGCAGCAAAAAAAAGAGAGATACACGTCAGTCATTCTCATCATTCATTATCAAATGTTTTTCCTCAGCCTTAACTGCATGACTCGTAAGCTTGGTAGATACATTTTTATACTCCTGGTTCTTATAGAACAGGGAGTACTTTACAGTGGGAATGAAGAATGCTGTCTGTGTGTCTGTCTGTCCATTCGTCCATCAGTGGTAAAAATGTGTTCCACTCGCTCCAGACAAAACTACTGGGCCGATCTTTCTGAAAAATGTGTAGGAATGTTCATTATGGGTCACGGATGATGCTCGATGTGTTATTTGACCGTTATAGGCGTTACTAGCGGCTATAACGGCCCGTAATGGTTTTTTTCTTTAAGGAATATCTCAGAAAGTACTTAGCCGATCTATCTGAAAATTAGTATGTTCCTTATGGGTCACGGATGATGCCCGATGTGTTATTTTACCGTTATAGCCGTTACTGACGGCTATAACGGACCGTAACGGTTTTTATTCTTTATGAAATATCTCAGAAAGCTCGGAAAGACTTCATAGTTCATTTGGATGTCGTTGGATACTGGTTATGAAGACGAAAAGATGAGTTTATTTCTTACCAGTGGATGAATAGATAAGTTCATTTCTTACCTGTGAATGAAAACATGAGTTCATTTCTTACCTGTGGATGAATACACGACTTCATTTCTAACCTGTGGGTGGGGGTCGTCTCCGGAATGCCGACAGTCTGGCTGCCTCCACCTTGAACGTCTGCTGTTGAAGCGAGGGTTGCAGACGTAGCCCTGGGGATAGGATTCTCGAAAGTTGTGGTGAGAGTCGCAAAGGTGTTAGCAGGAGTAAGCGTCTCAGTGTTGGTGGTGGTGAGGGTTGCAGATTTAGTGGTAGGGGTAAGGATTTCAGTATTTGTCGTGGTGAGTGTCACGGATTTAGTAGTAGGGGCAAGGGTCTCAGAAGCTGGGAAAGCTCCAGCACTGCCTGAGCTGAGGGTTGTGTTCGTGGTGGTGTGTTGATAGCTGCGGATATGGTTGTAGTGTCGGCTGCGGATATGTTTGAGGCGTGTGCATGTTGCGTGCTTTCCTTTGGCGTAGTGGCAGCTGGTGCAGACACATTGGGCCGACGTTTCTGGTGCGTAATCAGCTCCTGGTGAAGACATTTCATTGATTAGCAGTGTGTGTGAGTCTGATGCTCCTGATGATGACACTTTATCAATTAGCAGTGTTGTGTGTCTGATGCTCCTGATGAAGTGATTTCATCGATTAGCAGTGTTGTGTGTCTGATGCTTTCCTAGTTGAAGTTGTTTCCACCCGAGTGACTAGTGGCGTAGCACACGTCACTGATTGTTGCAGGTCATGGTGTGTCAAAACCCAGAGTGTTATGGGCCAAAAGCATGGAAGAACTGGAAAGAAATTAGTGAAAAAAAATGATATATTTTCCCAGTCAACGTACGCTTACAAATGTAATTAAATCAACTACCTCTGCTGTGGCTATTAATGGTTCTCGTACAGTTGTTTTTGATGCCATTACTACTGCTGCTAGAAAGACTATCACTGCAACCACTGTTACGACTGCTACTGCTAGTTCTGTACTGCTACTACCACTGAAACTGCTAGTAGTTACAGCTAATTCTATCGATGCTATTGTTACACCTGTCGTTACCTCCATCTCTGGTACGTGTGGCCATACTATCACTGCAGCTGATTTTACTTTTACAACTAAAATATTGTGCTGCTGTTTCTTTTACTGCTAAAAATATCGTGTTTCATTTCCTTTACTACTGAAATATTGTGCTCTATTTCATTTACCTCTAAATCATTGTGTTGGTATTTCTTTTTCGACTAACGTCGTGCTGCAAATATCACGATAGATTCCAAAATATCATGACTGCTGATAGCAGCAATCGCAGAAACAACAATACTAACAACAACAACAGCAACAACAACAACAACCATAAGAACAACTTCAATCAATACAGCAGCAAAAAAAAAGAGAGATGCACGTCAGTCATTCTCATCATTCATTATCAAATGTTTTCCTCAGCCTTAACTGCATGACTCGTAAGCTTGGTAGATACATTTTTATACTCCTAGTTCTTATAGAACAGGGAGTACTTTACAATGGGAATGAAGAATGCTGTCTGTGTGTCTGTCTGTCCGTTCGTCCGTCAGTGGTAAAAATGTGTTCCACTCGCTCCAGATAAAACTACTGGGCCGATCTTTCTGAAATGTGTAGGTATGTTCATTATGGGTCACGGATGATGCTCGATGTGTTATTTGACCGTTATAGGCGTTACTAGCGGCTATAACGGCCCATAAAGGTTTTTTCTTCCTTAAGGAATATCTCAGAAAGTACTTGGCCGATCTATCTGAAAATTAGTATGTTCCTTATGGGTCACGGATGATGCCCGATGTGTTATTTTACCGTTATAGCCGTTACTGACGGCTATAACGGACCCGTAACGGTTTTTATTCTTTATGGAATATCTCAGAAAGCTCGGAAAGACTTCATAGTTCATTTGGATGTCGTTGGACACTGGTTATGAAGACGAAAAGATGAGTTTATTTCTTACCTGTTGATGAATAGATAAGTTCATTTCTTACCTGCGAATGAAAACATGAGTTCATTTCTTACCTGTGGATGAAAACACGACTTCATTTCTAACCTGTGGGTGGGGTCGTCTCCGGAATGCCGACGGTCTGGCTGCCTCCACCTTGAACGTCTGCTGTTGAAGCGAGGGTTGCAGACGTAGCCCTGTGGGTAGGATTCTCGAAAGTTGTGGTGAGAGTCGCAGATGTGTTAGCAGGAGTAAGCGTCTCAGTGTTGGTGGTGGTGAGGGTTGCAGATTTAGTGGTAGGGGTAAGGATTTCAGTATTTGTCGTGGTGAGTGTCACGGATTTAGTAGTAGGGGCAAGGGTCTCAGAGGCTGGGAAAGCTCCGGCACTGCCTGAGCTGCGGGTTGTGTTCGTGGTGGTGTTGATAGCTGCAGATATGGTTGTAGTGTCGGCCGCGGATATGTTTGAGGCGTGTGCATGTTGCGTGCTTTCCTTTGGCGTAGTGGCGGCTCGTGCAGACACATTGGCCGACGTTTCTGGTGCGTAATCAGCTCCTGGTGAAGACATTTCATTGATTAGCAGTGTTGTGAGTCTGATGCTCCTGATGATGACACTTTATCAATTAGCAGTGTTGTGTGTCTGATGATCCTGATGAAGTGATTTCATCGATTAGCAGTGTTGTGTGTCTGATGCTTTCCTAGTTGAAGTTGTTTCCACCCGACCGACTAGTGGCGTAGCACACGTCACTGATTGTTGCAGGTCATGGTGTGTCAAAACCCAGAGTGTTATGGGCCCAAAAGCATGGAAGAACTGGAAAGAAATTAGAGAACAAAAATCATATATTTTCCCAGTCAACGTACGTTTACAAATGTAATTAAATCAACTACCTCTGCTGTGGCTATTAATGGTTCTCGTACAGTTGCTTTTGATGCCATTACAACTGCTGCTAGAAAGACTACCACTGCAACCACTGTTACGACTGCTACTGTCAGTAGTACTTAACTGCTTCTGTACTGCTACTACCACTGAAGCTGCTAGTACTACTACAGCTAATCCTATCAATGCTATTGTTACTCCTGTCGTTACCTCCATCTCTGGTACGTGTGGCCATACTATCACTGCAGCTGATTTTTACTTTACTACTACTAAAATATTGTGCTGCTGTTTCTTTTACTACTAAAAATATCGTGCTTCATTTCCTTTACTACTGAATATTGTGCTCTATTTCATTTTTATCTCTAAAACATTGTGTTGCCATTGTTTTTTTGACTAACGTCGTGCTGCAATAATCACAATAGATTCCAAAATATTATAGCTGCTACTAGCAGCAATCGCAGAAACAACAATACTAACAACAACACAACAACAACAACAACCATAACAACAACTTCAATCAATGCAGCAGCAAAAAAAAAAGAGAGATACACGTCAGTCATTCTCATCATTCATATCAAATGTTTTTCCTCAGCCTTAACTGCATGACTCGTAAGCTTGGCAGATACATTTTTATACTCCTAGTTCTTATAGAACAGGGTGTACTTTACAATGGGAACGAAGAAATGCTGTCTGTGTGTCTGTTTGCCCGTTCGTCCGCCAGTGGTAAAATGTGTTCCACTCGCTCCAGACAAAACTACTGGGCCGATCTTTCTGAAAATGTGTAGGTATGTTTATTATGGGTCAAGGATGATGCTCGATGTGTTATTTGACCGTTATAGGCGTTACTAGTGGCTATAACGGCCCATAATGGTTTTTTCTTCTATAAGGAATATCTCAGAAAGTACTTAGCCGATCTTTCTGCATATTTGTAGGCATGTTCCTTATGGGTCACGGATGATGCCCGATGTGTTATTGTACCGTTATAGCCGTTACTAACGGCTACAACGGCCAGAACGTTTTTAATAAAATATCTCAGAAAGTACTTGGCCGATCTATCTGAAAATGAGTATGTTCATTATGGGTCACGGATGATGCCCGATGTGTTATTTTACCGTTATAGCCGTGACAAGCGGCTATAACGACCCATAATGGGTTTTCTTTTGTATGGAGTATCTCAGAAAGTACTGGGCCGTTCTTTCTGAAAATTTGTAGGTATGTTCACTATGGGTCAGGGATGATGCCCGATGTGTTATTTTACCGTTATAGCCGTTACTAACGCTACAACGACGCATGTTTTTTTATAAATATCTCAGAAAGTACTTGGCCGATCTTTTGGCTTCATTTCCTTTACTACTGAAATATTGTGCTCTATTTCATTTTTATGTCTAAAACATTGTGTTGCCATTGCTTTTTTGACTAACGTCGTGCTGCAATAATCACAATACATTCCAAACTATTATGACTGCTACTAGCAGCAATCGCAGAAACAACAATACTAATAACTACAACAACAACCATAACAACAATTTCAATCAATACAGCAGCAAAAAAAAGCAAAAATAGATATATGTCAGTCATTCTCATCATTCATATCAAATGTTTTTCCTCAGCCTTAACCGCATGACTCGTAAGCTTGGCAGATACATTTTTTTGTACTCCTAGTTCTTATAGAACAGGGAGTACTTACACAATGGGAACGAAGAAATGCTGTGTGTGTGTCTGTCTGTCAGTCCATCCTTCAGTGGTAAAAATATGTTCCACTCGCTCCAGACAAATCTACTGGGCCGATCTTTCTGAAATGTGTAGGTATGTTCATTATGGGTCACGGATGATGCTCGATGTGTTATTTGACCGTTATAGGCGTTACTGACGGCTATAACGGTTTTTTATTCTTTTGGAATATCTCAGAATGCTCGAAAAGACTTCATAGTTCATTTGGATGTCATTGGACGCTGGTTATAAAGACGAAAAGATGAGTTTATTTCTTACCTGTGGATGAATAGACAAGTTCATTTCTTACCAGTGGATGAAACCATGAGTTCATTACTTACCTGGTGATGAAAACACGAGTTCATTTCTGACCTGTGGGTGGGGTCGTCTCCGGAATGCCGACGGTCTGGCTGCCTCCACCTTGAACGTTTGCTGTTGAAGCGAGGGTTGCAGGCCTAGCCATGGGGGTAGAATTCTCGAAAGTTGTGGTGAGAGTCGCAGATGTGTTAGCAGGAGTAAGCGTCTCAGTGTTGGTGGTGGCGAGGGTTTGCAGACTTAATGGTAGGGGTAAGGGTTTCAGTTTTTGTCGTGGTGAGGGTCACGGATTTAGTAGAAGGGGCAAGGTCTCAGAGTCTCTGACGACTGCAGCACCACCTGAGCTGCTGGTTGTGGACGTGGTGGTGTTGATAGCTGCGGATATGGTTGTAGTGTCGGCCGCGGATATGTTTGAGGCATGTGCATGTTGCGTGCTTTCCTTTGGCGTAGTGGCGGCTCGTGCAGACACATTGGCCGACGTTTCTGGTGCGTTATCAGCTCCTGGTGAAGACATTTCATTGATTAGCAGTGTTGTGAGTCTGATGCTCCTGATAAAGACACTTTATCGATTAGCAGTGTTGTGTGCCTGATGATGCTCCTGATGAAGTGATTTCATCGATTAGCAGTGTTGCGTGTCTGATGCTTTCCTAGTTGAAGTTGTTTCCACCCGAGTGACTAGTGGCGTAGCACACTTCACTGATATTGTTGCAGGTCATGGTGTGTCAAAACCCAGAGTGTTATGGGCCAAAAGCATGGAAGAACTGGACAGAAATTAGAGAACAAAAATCACATTTTCCCAGTCAACGTACGTTTACAAATGTAATTAAATCAACCACTTCTGCTGTGGCTATTAATGGTTCTCGTACAGTTGCTTTTGATGCCATTACTACTGCTGCTAGAAAGACTACCACTGGAACCGCTGTTACGACTGCTACTGCTAGTAGTACTTAACTGCTTCTGTACTGCTACTACCACTGAAACTGCTAGTAGTACTACAGCTAATTCTATCGATGCTATTGTTACTCCTGTCGTTACCTCCATCTCTGGTACGTGTGGCCATACTATCACTGCAGCTGATTTTACTTTTACAACTAAAATATTGTGCTGCTGTTTCTTTTACTGCTAAAAATATCGTGCTTCATTTCCTTTACTACTGAAATATTGTGCTCTATTTCATTTACCTCTAAAACATTGTGTTGCCATTGCTTTTTCGACTAACGTCGTGCTGCAATAGTCACAGTAGATTACAAAATATTATGACTGCTACTAGCAGCAATCGCAGAAACAACAATACTCACAACAACAACAACAGCAACAACAATGACAACAACTTCAAGCAATACAGCAGGAAAAAAAAGAGATACACGTCAGTCATTCTCATCATTGATATTAAATGTTTTTCCTCAGCCTTAAGCGCATGACTTGCAAGTTTGGCAGATACATTTTTGTAACCCTAGTTCTTATAGAACAGGGCGTACTTTCCAATTGGAACGAAAAAATGCTGTCTGTATGTCTGTCTGTCCGTCCGTCCGTCTGTGGGAAAAATGTGTTCCACTCGCTCCAGACAAAACTACCTGGCCGATCTTTCTGAAAATGTTTAGGTATGTTCATTATGGGTCACGGATGATGCTCGATGTGTTACTTTACCGTTATAGGCGTAACTAGCGTCTATAACGGCCCATAATGGTTTTTTTTTTTCTTTATGGAATATCTCAGACAATACTTGGCCAATCTTTCTGAAAATTTGTAGGCATGTTCATTATGGGTCGTGGATGATGATGCCCGATGAGTTATTTTACCGTTATAGGCGTTACCTAACGGCTATAACGGTATTTCTTTTTTACGGAATATCTTAGAAAGTACTTTGCCGATCTTTCTGCATATTTGTAGGCATGTTCCTTATGGGTCACGGATGATGCCCGATATGTTATTTTACCGTTATAGCCGTTACTAACGGCTACAAAGGCCAATAACGGTTTTTCTTTTTTATGGAATATCTCAGAAAGTTACTTGGCCGATCTTTCTGTAAATTTGAAGGTATGTTCATTATGGGTCATGGATGATGCCCGATGTGTTATTTTACCGTTATAGCCGTTACTGACGGCTATAACGGACCATAACGGTTTTTATTCTTTTTGGAATATCTCAGAAAGCTCGGAAAGACTTCATAGATCATTTGGATGTCGTTGGACACTGTTATGAAGACGAAAAGATGAGTTTATTTCTTACCTGTGGATGAATAGACGAGTTCATTTCTTACCTGTGAATGAAAACGTGAGTTCATTTCTTATCTGTGGATAAAAACATGGGTTCATTTCTAACCTGTGGGTGGAGTCGTCTCCAGAATGCCGACGGTCTGGCTGCGTCCACCTTGAACGTCTGCTGTTGAAGCGAGGGTTGCAGACGTAGCCCTGGGGGTAGGATTCTCGAAAGTTGTGGTGAGAGTCGCAGATGTGTTAGCAGGAGTAAGCCTCTCAGTGTTGGTGGTGGCGAGGGTTGCAGATTTAGTGGTAGGGGTGAGGGTTTCAGTTTTTGTCGTGGTGAGGGTCACGGAATTAGTAGTAGGGGCAGGGTCTCAGAGTCTCTGACGACTGCAGCACCGCCTGAGCTGCTGGTTGTGGACGTGGTGGTGTTGATAGCTGCGGATATGGTTGTAGTGTCGGCCGCGGATATGTTTGAGGCATGTGCATGTTGCGTGCTTTCCTTTGGCGTAGTGGCGGCTCGTGCAGACACATTGGCCGACGTTTCTGGTGCGTAATCAGCTCCTGGTGAAGATATTTCATTGATTAGCAGTGTTGTGAGTCTGGTGCTCCTGATAAAGACACTTTATCGATTAGCAGTGTTGTGTGTCTGATGCTCCTGATGAAGTGATTTCATCGATTGGCAGTGTTGTGTGTCTGATGCTTTCCTAGTTGAAGTTGTTTCCACCCGAGTGACTAGTGGTGTATCCTACATCACTGATGTTGTTGCAGGTCATGGTGTGTCAAAACCAGAGTGTTATGGCCAAAAGCATGGAAGAACTGGAAAGAAATTAGTGAACAAAAATGATATATATTTCCCAGTCAACGTACGCTTTACAAATGTAATTAAATCAACCACTTCTGCTGTGGCTATTAACGGTTCTCGTACAGTTGCTTTTGATGCCATTACTACTGCTGCTAGAAAGACTACCACTGGAACCGCTGTTACGACTGCTACTGCTAGTAGTACTTAACTGCTTCTGTACTGCTACTACCACTGAAACTGCTAGTAGTACTACAGCTAATTCTATCGATGCTATTGTTACTCCTGTCGTTACCTCCATCTCTGGTACGTGTGGCCATACTATCACTGCAGCTGATTTTACTTTTACAACTAAAATATTGTGCTGCTGTTTCTTTTACTGCTAAAAATATCGTGCTTCATTTCCTTTACTACTGAAATATTGTGCTCTATTTCATTTACCTCTAAAACATTGTGTTGCCATTGCTTTTTCGACTAACGTCGTGCTGCAATAATCACAATAGATTCCAAAATATTATAACTGCTACTAACAGCAATCGCAGAAACAACAATACTAACAACCATAACAACAGCTTCAATCAAATACAGCAGCAAAAAAAAAAAAAAAGATACACGTCAGTCATTCTCATCATTCATATCAAATGTTTTTCCTCAGCCTTAACCGCATGACTCGTAAGCTTGGTAGATACATTTTTATACTCCTAGTTCTTATAGAACAGGGAGTGCTTTACAATGGGAACGAAGAAATGCTGTCTGTGTGTCTGTCTGTCAGACTGTCCGTCCGGCCATCAGTGGTAAAAATGTGTTCCACTCGCTCCAGACAAAACTACTGGGCTGATCTTTCTGAAAATGTGTAGGTATGTTCATTATGGGTCACGGATGATGCCCGATGTGTTATTTGTACCGTTATAGCCGTTACTAACGCTTCAACGACCGATGTTTTTATAAAATATCTCAGAAAGTACTTCGCCGATCTATCTGAAAATTTGTATGTTCATTATGGGTCACGGATGATGCCCAATGTGTTATTTTACCGTTATAGCCGTGACAAACGGCTGATTGACGGCACTGCAGAATGATTGGGACAGGCTGACTGACGGCACTGCAGAACGATGGAGACAGGCTGACTGACAGCACTGCAGAATGGAGACAGGCTGACTGACAGCACTGCAGAATGATGGGACAGGCTGACAGACGGCACTGCAGAATGATGGGGACAGGCTGACTGACGGCACTGCAGAACGATGGGGACAGGCTGACTGATAGCACTGCAGAATGGAGACAGGCTGACTGACGGCACTGCAGAATGATGGGGACAGGCTGACTGACGGCACTGCAGAACGATGGGGACAGGCTGACAGACGGCACTGCAGAATGATGGGGACAGGCTGACTGACGGCACTGCAGAACGATGGGGACAGGCTGACTGATAGCACTGCAGAATGATGGGAACAGGCTGACTGATAGCACTGCAGAATGATGGGGACAGGCTGACTGATAGCACTGCAGAATGATGGGGACAGGCTGACTGACGGCACTGCAGAATGATGGGGACAGGCTGACTGACGGCACTGCAGAACGATGGGGACAGGCTGACTGATAGCACTGCAGAATGATGGGGACAAATGGCTGAGACCCAAGCCTTGGCACACAACCGACAGGACTGGGAGAACGCGTGAATTGTTTGTCAAGGTGGTGCCTCAGCAGACTCCACGCAGAGATAAGGGAGGAGGAGGAGGAGCAGAAGGAGCAGACGAAGAACAACAGAAACAACAACAACGACAACAACAAAAAGAACAATAACGAGAAGAACAAGGAGGAGAAGGTTGGAAGGAGAAGGAGGAGGCGACGAAGGAGGAGGAGGAGGAGGATAAGGGGGACAAGAAAAAGGAGGGGGAGGAGAAGACGACGACGACGACGATGAAGAATATGGAGGAGAAAGAGAAGAAAAATCAAGAAGGAGAAGGAGAAGGAGAAGGAACGAAGACCGTCCGAGGATTGTGTGACGAAGACTGTGAAGAGGAAAACGGTGCTCTGAACAAGCACAGCGGTCGCTGTTCTCCTCGTGGGGAACTGAACAGCCTGTCTGTGCCTGTCTGGCGCCTCTGCAGTCTGTGGTGATTCTATTGGAACGGTATCCTCGGGGTTAGCCGTATGTCGATATTCTGGGGGGAAATACCATCAAAATGCCGTCACTTGAATAATGGGCTTTTGTCATGAACAAAGTCCTGTACATTTACCAGCTGAAAAAACACCACAGCATTCCTCCAAATCAATATTTTCTCACCTATGTGACCAGAATCGAATTCAATTTTTAATGCATTTCCGAATTCTCTAACTTTCGAAATCAGTTTAGTGCACAGGAAAAAACAGCCTACATCCAGAATATGTACCTGAATTTTGCAAACTGTTCAGAGCAGAGAGAATGTAGATTTTGAATTTGATAAATTTGACCAAGATGTGAAAGGCAGTTTGATGTTATGTTTGTGTGTGCATGTAGTTTCCAAGATGTGAAAGGCAATGTGATGTTACGTTTGTGTCTGCATGTAGTTTCCAAGATGTGAAAGGCAATGTGATGTTACGTTTGTGTCTGCATGTAGTTTCCAAGATGTGAAAGGCAATGTGATGTTACGTTTGTGTCTGCATGTAGTTTCCAAGATGTGAAAGGCAATGTGATGTTACGTTTGTGTCTGCATGTAGTTTCCAAGATGTGAAAGGCAATGTGATGTACGTTTGTGTCTGCATGTAGTTTCCAAGATGTGGTGTTACGTTTGTTTCTGCATGTAGTTTCCAAGATGTGAAAGGCAGTGTGATGTTATGTTTGTTTCTGCATGTAGTTTCCACGATGTGAAAGGCAGTTTGATGTTACCTTTGCTTCTCCATTTAGCTAGTTACCAAGACGTGAAAGACAGTGTGATGATACGTTTGTGTCTGCAGATAGCTACCAAAGGTCCGCACTACACAGACAGTCAAAACATGGAGGTGCTTGTAAACCACCGAGTATGTTTAATAAATCTTAAGATTCCATTTTGCTTTTGCAAGGCCGGTCTTGTTATTACCTATCTTTGGTCAAAGTAGTAAAGGTTCAACAGATCAAAGGTCTAGGCTACCGTGCCAAAAGGGGAGGAACAGACTCTTAAAGCTTCTCTTTGAAAGGCGAGGGTCCGGTCTCTTCTTTATTTCCTCACTTTTGACTTTCCACACATGAGGCTCTAAGGCTTTTTAGTCAGCAAATGTCATGCTCATAAAAACTACAGAAACACTGAATTAATTACGCAATGGAAGAAATAATGAACAAAAGCCCCTCTTACCCGGGGAACTTCGACAAGTAGGGAAGAATGTCTCTTCTTCCGTCCATGGGACTCCGTTTCATTCAGAAAGCCTGTGATCATGAACACGTGCGCACGCTCACAAGCACCATCAACATACCACATACACATAGGAAAGCTGTCTTGGAAGCAACACACAAAATATTCATTATAAAAAATCATCAACTAGTAAACTTGGGGGCAAGATTCGTCGACACTCGTATGTCTTTGTAAATCTCTAATAGGATCTAGATTACTATACATACGAGGAGTGTTTTTCAGCGCGTAAAAAGGATACTAATATAGAATATAAAGGGTTAAAAACTAGTCTTAAGCCTCCAAACACATGTTTAATGTAGCCTTTTCAAACTGAAAAATCTTTTCATCTTGGAATAAACATGTTAACGTTTATGACAGAAATTGGTTGGATTTTGATAGCTTCAAACTATGTCTTAAATTTCCGTGAAGAAATACTGCAAATCCTTTTTCGGTGTTGATTCTAGATCAGTTCTCCAAGCATTTAATTTTTAAATTCATCAACGAGACTTGAAATGATGGTGGAACCCAGCCATTTAATTCATATTCCGTCTTCGCCTGATAAGCAGATCTCTTTCTGCTGGGCTCCATCCCATTGTTCCATTCATTGTCATGAAAATGTTGACAAAGCAGCAAAGACGGATGCAAAGTTTTGTTCTGATTCAGTTCAGATTCATGCACCAGCTATACTTCAATTCAACTATACGCTTGGATGCAGTTTCAAACACTTGACAACAGTTACCGAATTTTCAAAATTTGTGACATAAACAAATAGAAATATGTCAACAGAAAAAATATTATTCCTCGTGTACAGATGGAAAATCGACATGTTCACAACGAAGTGCTCACGCTTATGTATGTAAACATCACCAACGCCATTATCAACACCACGTACACAAACACACATGTACACGCAAATGCGCGGACGAGAGCCACCCACACACACACACACACACACACACACACACACTCTCACACTCACACATTACAATACACTCCTCCTCACCCCGAAAACATCTTCGAACGTAGAGTTCGACGCCCTCCTTGTTCCTCCTGTCAGCCTGTGTGAAGGGAGTGTTGGCCATGAGCATCGTGCACTGATTGTTGGGCCCCCACTCCACTGCAAAACAGTCCCGCCCTTCGGTGGATACTGCCGTGGTGCAAGCGCCTGGCAGCTGTCTGCGTCAGTGCTTATATTGGTTATCTTATGGGAGGTCTCCACCTCCTTCTCGGAATACAGATCGTACGTGTCACAGATACCTGTCAACAGAGGAAAAGGGAGTCTTTTGATACCCGTAAAAGGGGGGGGGGGGGGGGGGGGGGGGTCTTTCATTCTGTAGTCTTCAAAGCTCTGTCAACAGCTCAAAGCCATATCAGTGTCTAAGACACGGCAAAATGTCCCAGACACCAAAATATGTCACCTTTTCATATATTTTCAGAAAAAAGGTTGAGCGCACAGAGCCTTTTCATAGTTTAGGGCATTGTAGATTATCAGACATTAAAACCGTCTTTGATTACGTAATGTCTACAGCTAAGTTAACCGCACATCTCCATGGTAGCACAGAAGAGGCTATATGATATTACACGCTTTACAATATCACAGAATACCCAAAAATACCTGATCATTTACTTTGCTTATAGCAAAGGGCACCACGCATGGTCAAATCAATGCAGAAGACACTATCAAATATCACACATGCCAAGTAACTAGTGTTGTTATTGTGTATAGTCTGTAACGGCCCAGTTGACCTCACCGAAACACAATAGTAGGCCTACAAAGGACACTGCTAAAAAAAACATCACAAACGACAATTGGTACTGAGTCAAATAGGAAAAAAAAAAAAAAAAAAAAAAAAAAAAAAAAACCACCTACCAAGGCCTAAGAAGAAAGAAGTCGGGTGCACCAACCCAGTATGACGTTTTTTTTTTTTTTTTTTTTTCATCATTATAACCAACGCGAATAATATATATAATCCCTGCTCGGGTTACGATCAGAAGTTTGTTTGAAGAAGCCCAAGTCGGGCGAAAATTCGCATGGAAATAAATGTTGGAATTGCGAATTTCAAAATGGAGGAAATTAATTTTAGACAATCGACAAAAAATATACCATTTTCCAACCCGCAGTTCTACTTAAAAAGATTAATAGAACAAACTGAAAAATTCGTACGAAACATGAGATGGAAAGCATTTTTTCTTCCTGAATCCGAATGCAAAAAAAAAAAAGAGGACAAAAACACATATGACTTCAAATCATGGCGATCTCCACCAGCCATAGATGAAATGAAATCTTTTGAGGATAAAATGAAAAGAATGATAGCCAACATAGAATTCAAAAAATCAAACAACGATTTCCAAACATCATTAAAAAATGAAATAAAACAAATACAAAATGATAAAAAAAATATTCGTGAAGGCTGACAAAACCAGTAATTACTACAAAATGGAACCAAACGAGTACTCACAACTTCTTGATAAAAACATTCAGAAAAAAAACTACAAAAAAGCTGATAAAAACCATACACAACAACATCCGAAAAAAAAAAAGAAAAAGAACTCGTACACCACATGGATCTAGGTGACAGGGTGGAAACAACTGCAATAAAAGAAGCCTTCATAACCCTTAAAGACCATAAACCCAATTTCCACAACAACCCAACATGTAGACTAATAAACCCATCTAAATCTGAACTGGGCAAAATAAGTAAGAAAATCTTAGAAAAAGCCATAAAAAAAAACATAAAATCAAACACTGAATACAACCTCTGGAAGAACAACACATATGAAGTTATCCAATGGTTCAAAAACCTTAACAAACAGAAGAACACAGTATTCATCACATTCGACATAGTAGACTTCTACCCATCCATAGACGAAGAGCTACTCACTAAAGCTCTGAAATTTGCTAATAAACACACAGACATAACAGGGTCAGAAATGGAAATCATTTTTTCACACACCAAGAAAACTTTACTCTACAGCAGAAATGATACATGGATCAAGAAAACGAATAAAAAACTCAACATTTGATGTGACCATGGGATCGTATGACGGTGCCGAAACATGCGAACTAGTCGGACGGACTGTTATACTATCCAACATCCAAAAGCAACTCGGAAAAACAAGTCGGACTGTACAGAGACGACGGCCTCGCCGCGCTAAACAACAATCCAAGAACCATTGAAAACAAGAAAAAAGAACTATGCAAAATTTTCCAAAACCATAACTTAAAAATCACCATCGAAGCAAACAAAAAGGTAGTGAACTACTTAGACATAACACTTGACCTCAAACAACCACATATATAAACCATACAAGAAACCTAATGACACACCCATTTATGTAAACATCAATAGCAACCACCCACCATCTATACTAAAAAACCATACCCAATGGCATAAACAAGAGATTATCTAATCTGTCACATAATGAAAGAGTATTCAACAATGCAGCAGCAGAATACCAAGAGGCATTGCAAAAAAAAAAAAGTGGTTACAGCTACAAACTACAATACAACCCAGATAACAACATGAAACAAAAAAAAAAAGCAGGAAAAGGAAAATCACATGGTACAACCCTCCATATGATGGACGAGTAAAAAACAAACGTAGGAAAAGAATTTTTTCAAAATTTTGACAGCATCCTTCCCAAAAGAACACAAATTGTCCAAAATATTCAACAAGAACACCATCAAACTATCATATTCATGCATGCCTAACCTTAAAAAATATAATTGATTCATCCAACAAAAAAAAAGCAACACAGCAAAGAAGGGTGAAGAAAGGAAATCCTGCAATTGTGCTAAAAAAGAACAGTGTCCCTTAAAGCAACAAATGCCTCTATAACAACATTGTATACAAGCCACTGTGACATCAGAAAATGAAAAAGAAACATACATAGGGATCACTGAAAATCACTTCAAAACCAGATACGCAAACCATAAACAGTCATTCAACAAAGAAAAATACAAAAACCAAACAGAACTGAGCAAATATATTTGGAGACTTAAAGACAAAAAAAAATAAACTATAACATATCCTGGAAAATCATAAAAAGGGCATCACCATACAACAACATTTCAAAAAGATGCAACCTATGTTCAACAGAAAAATGGTTAATACTATGCAAACCATACTTAGCAACCCTAAATACTAAAGTAGAAATAGTAAACAACTGCAGGCACAAATGGAAATCGTTGTCAGCAAACGCACCCTGAACTGTAAACAACCCCCAAAAAATCCGCACGTGCAAACAGTGACATCAGGCCATGTAACACCGGCAGTAGGCGCCCCAAAAACCATCTGACGAGAGCGCTGGCTCGAAACAGATCTGTTGATTTTTAAAACTTCCTTTTATCATACTATTTTTAACAATATATATATATATATATATATATATATATATATATATTGGGAGCCGGAATAGTTCAGTTGGTAGAGCGCCTGACTCGCAATCTTGGTGATCCTGGGGTTGCGGGTTCGAACCTCCGGCGGGATTTTTCCCTCGGAGTTAACATTGGTTCTGACTCCATTTCCAATACAGTCCTTCGAATGAGACTATAAACCGAGGTTCCGTGTGTGAACGCACGCATAACATCTTGCACACACGTAAAACCCCATCACCAACATTCGGAAGAGTAGGCCAGTTTGGCCGTTGGTATGGATGACACGTTACACATAGCATGCACCCTGAGTGAGAAATGGAAAGAATGAAGGAAGTAAGGAAAATGAGTGATCGATATTGAACTGACTGGATGACACGGGAAACGACTGAATGAAGCGCCAGCTGGCAGCTCTTCAGTCGGCACTACCCAGGTAGACAGCCCGTTGTGTAAACGAGTGTTAATTGTAAAGCGCTTAGAGCTTGGCGTCTAGCCGAGAATAGGCGCTATATAAGTATTCATTATCATTATATATATATATATTTTTTTTTTTTTGCACTTAAATTTCATTTGTCAGCAATTCGTCACTATAACCAGGTTGCCCATTTCGATTTCACCGTCAAGAACGCTGCAGCATGTTTGGCATCATCAGCAAGGGTTAGAAATATTGGTGGACAATGTCTGCAGTGTCACTGCTGCAGTGTTTGAACCGAGTCATTTCTAACACACTTTCCTGAGGAAGTTCACTGTGTGGTCTCTGATTTGGCTCGATGTTTATACATTGTATTCTATTGACAAACAAATTCTCTGTCCGGCCAGGACTTTATCCTGAATACCTAGCCCAGTCATTTCGTGTCAGAATCTTTCATCTGGAACTTTGTCTAAAGCGTGTTGGACATCAACTTTTGTAACTTCAGCTAGATTTTTTCGTTATCAGTGTCATCGGCAAGTCCTATATTGTACTTAAAACTTGAGTTTAGATATGATCTGCCACAGATGAATCTGAAGTGGCTATCGGATGATGGAAAGTAAATGTTTAATTATAGCGTTTCTGGTCAATTTTCTTGAACTTTACTGACGACGGGAGTAAGGCCAACAGATCTTTAATAACCGGGTTAGTTTTTTGTCTCCTCTTTTAAACAGCGAGTTGTTCGGAATTCTCCCTTCTTTCTTTTTTTAGGGAAACAAAAATTTAGAAGAACTTTCCGGTAGCCTTTTGATTCTTTTAAACAGTAGATGACAGAGTGGTCGCGGTTTCAACAAAGCGATAGATGTAGAATATTGAATGAGTTTCTGGTAGTGTAATACTGATAGGCCTAGATATCGTTTCTTATCATTTATTGCAGG
This sequence comes from Conus betulinus, assembly GCA_016801955.1. Lineage (NCBI taxonomy): Eukaryota > Metazoa > Mollusca > Gastropoda > Neogastropoda > Conidae > Conus > Conus betulinus. Next base: position 109,761 of record JADBJO010007044.1, read on the forward strand.
TCACTGTGACGGGTCTTGGAAACTTTGTGTGTTTGATGTAATAACTATCACATCTGCTGTTTGATGTAATAACTATCACATCTGCTGTTTGATGAAATAACTATCACATCTGCTGTTTGATGTAATAATTATCACATCTGCTGTTTGCTGTAATAACTATCACATCTGCCGTTCGATTGATAACACTCCAACGTAATTAATCCAATATCTTTGATACATTGATAATGCACCAACGATATC
>JADBJO010007044.1:112500-120617 GCA_016801955.1 Conus betulinus
TACTGTCCCTCCCAACCTCTGCGTCACCTCAGAGGCAGTGCACCCACGCCGCTCATTTCGACACCCCGTCCACAGTCACAGCCCAGTCGGCCCCGCCACAGCCCCGGCACCGGCAATCCAAAGGGAGCAGTTAATGTCAAGTCGTCCGGAGGCAACCACCGGAGGAGACACTGCACTGCTGCCGAGTCACCGGTGGTGTTCAGTGGCGCCTGTTCTGATCTAACATACGCAGGACACCACCTACTAAGCCCCCTACTGACGACAATAATTGCTTAGTCGCGGAGCCGGCGTGTGAGTGAGCTCTCCCTCCGGAGGGCGCCACCACGTCCGTCCAACGACAGCCTCCATGGACTCGCCGATACCGGTGACCCCGACGGAGCCAAACCAAGGCCACAGACATGGAGAGGACATCGAAATTGAGGTCACCATGAGAGCAAGGCATGAAGGGCCACAGAATTTGAGACTTTTTTTTTTTTTTTTTAAATGCTGATCGATGAGAATGAGGATGGTTAAGATGATGCTACGGATTTCCATTTCGGTCTGAGACTACATGACAGGGCTGTACTCTACGCTTCCTTTCATAACATATCCCGGCGTCAACCAGGCCCGAGAGATACAGGCACCTGCGGTGTTGGTCAGGAAATTTGAGCAACACTCTTAGAAACGCATCCATTAAGTGGATGAAACTCGACTGTGTGGTCCCAGTCTTCCCAACTGAGTCCGCAGCAAACTCAACTCTGGGTAGGAGCCGGTCGAGGCAGAAAAACCCACATGACTCTGATGGGATTCGAGCCCACGATCTCCCAGCCGGGAGTCCGCGGCGCTAACCACTTCGCCACGGTGGCTGGTTAGTTTTACACTGTTATTCGACGGTACTGTTAGAACTGAATAACTAGACTGCAGCATACTTTAATGAGTAAAATGCGTGTATTACTGATGATTTAGATTTCATATTTCCCACGGTCTATGAGATCATCTCCCTCAAAGTCACCCCCTGTCTCCAAAGTCACCTTTATGGCAGATGGTTTATAGGATCATCTCCCTTCTTATCTGCAAAGTCTCTTTATTGGCAGATGGTTTATAAGATTATCTCCCTTCTTATCTGCAAAGTCCCTTTATTGGCAGATGGTTTATAAGATCATCTTCCTTCTTATCTGCAAAGTCCCTTTATTGGCAGATGGTCTATGAGGTTCTCTCCCTTCTTATCTCCAAAGTCCCTTTCATGACTGATGGTAACTTCTACTTATGTGTCGGTTCGAGTATCTGTGATAGGCGACGAGTCTGAGAGTTCTACCTGACTTCACCCTATCACCAGAAATACATATTCACATTTCTTTATCATTCGACTTGTAATGGGGTGGAAATAATTAACTTGACTTCCCTGATGCGCTTTGACGACCAACTTTTATGAGTACAGGTACTGAGAGAATGCCGTCAATGGTAAATGCATACCTTTCATAAAACTTTCACGATGATACAGAGATGCAGACAATAAAATCCGAATGCCTGCACACAAGCTGATATCTTTATGCTAATGGACAACTGCATATTGAAAACGTCAGCCTCTGAAAACCATAGCACTCTGAATGTTTCTGCATCTGTTTCTATTCGCCTGCGTGTGCGTTATGTGTGTGAATCAATGCATGCGTGTATTTGCCCGCTATCACTTCCCCCCCCCCCCCCCCCATAAGCGCTCTTCGATTGTATGTTTTTGTTGTAAGCGTGTGTGCTTACGTCTGCGCGTTTTGCGTACGTGCGTGCGTGCACGGGCTCTGTCTTGCTTTATTCTGCGGGTTCCGTTTTAAGTCCATGTGGAATTTCTTTGGAAGGATCAATGGGTAAACACTGGGTGAACTGATCCTCTGAGATTTTTCAATGACTGTGTCTTTTCACGAAGCGTCTTCAAAGACAGGAACCATCGGGTGCGCTGTGCATGAATATTCTCTTTCAGTGTCTCAATTCGTTGTGGAGGAAGATCCAGTTTAATAGGCAAGTCAGCATATGACTCAAAAAAGGTTTGATGATCCGCAGCAGACATCTACATGGCGACAGAAAGGGAGGACCAGCCACTGTGGCACTGTGGTTAGTGTCCCAGAAATCAATGTCTGCACCTGGATCTGAGCTATACGTTGCAACGGACACTACGGAAGCGCAGTGAAGAATCTAACAGTCAGGATGTGATTCAGGGGAGGGTGGGAGGGGGGGGGGGGGGGGGGGGTCTGGAAAAGGGGAGCGGAAAGGTGGGGTGGGGTCTAGTGTGCAATCGCGTGTGATCTGCCGACGGTTTATGTCAATGCAGGGACAGACGAGACTTGATTTGTCTCCTCTTCCAGCTGGTTCCAACCGGAGATGGAATGGGAAAAGAGGGAGCCTGTGTGCTGCTGTCTAGAACCAGGTAGCTACAGGTGTCGACGGATTGTTGAATGATAATTCTTGAGGATGCGTGATCATCAGTGATGACAGCACGAATTGTTCAGCGGGTGCGACATACAGGCGGTACAAACGTTTCTGGTGGTACTGCTAAATCGTACTTTGAAGCATCTTGTGGAAGGCAGTTAGTCTCAGCTGCCTCCTGCAGACCTTCGTTGGATGAAGTCTCCGTTCACGGAGCAAGTCGTCGGTACCCCCCCCCCCCCCCCCCCCCCCCCCCCCCCCTCCCCCTCCGGGTTTATCATCCCGTTTGATGAGACGAGCTGCCTGCCGCTAATTCGCTCCAGCCGATCAGGGTCCGTCTTGAGGAATGGGCTTTTTCTTGTTGGGGGCGGAGGTCAGCCATGTTTTTTTTTTTTTTATGAAGACGCGACGTGGTGGAGGAGGATCGCTGCTTCGTGGCCCTGTCACTGCTGCGCACAGTGGCCCATTTTTCAGGCGTGCTGCTCCTGAGCTGTGATGGCGCCGTGCTCTGACCTACCCCCAGAAGGAATCACGGTGTTCTCCTTCGTGCCGTCTCCACTGCTGCTGTCGGTGAATTGCTGTTCAGCGTTTTTCATGGCCCCTCCGCACTCTGTCTTATACAGTTGTAGTTGCACCAGTTGTCGGATTTCTTGGCCTTCCAAGACAGACTTTTTTCTCCAGAGAGCAGACTGAGTGCACTTCTTAACGGCTGTCAAGATGGATGACTTGAAGACTTGCCACCACGTGTTGACGTTTTATCCTCCCTCCCTCCTTTCCAGCTGGCCAGGGTCTCACAGTCCCTGTTCATTTTCCTCCAGTTTGCCTGTGAAAAGAAGAGCATCTCCTGGATCCTCCTTAGCTCCTCCTTGTTGAATGGGGCCATGCATGAAATAGCTCTACACAGTTTACAGCGTTTGGAGCTTGGCTTTAACCGAGGACAGGCGCTATAAAGGCACTCTTGATAATAACAACGAAAGTAGTAGTGGTAGTAGTAGTAATAACAATAATGATAATGATAATGATGGTGCTGATGATGATCTACGGGTATCTGCAGCTCTTCCGCTAGGATATGCATGTATTACATAACCCCGCAGTCAAAACAATATCATTATCATCACTAGATGTCATTATCATTATCATCATCATTATTATTATTTTAATCATTATTATTATTAATGTTATTACCATTATTATTATATCATCGTCGTCGTCGTCGTCGTTGTATCATCATCATCACCGTCACTATTACTATCATTGATCAAGAACTGTCATCGTCACAGCTGTTTAAGCGAAATCTTGGGGACCAAGGGACAGAAGAGGGCCAGAAGAATGTGGCGAACCTTTGTTTCTATTATTCCTACCTCTGTCTGTGTGCTCGTTTAGCCGGCAGAGGGAAGTCTGCGGTGGAATGCGATCATTGATCATTTCTTAGTTGCCATGGATTCATTAGGTACGCTGTGCCGAATGCAAGTCCTCGGTGTAAACTCTCACCCAAAATACTAGCATTCAAACCAACGCCTACAGTCTCTGGCAAAGAAAAGGGGGACGAGCTGGACGGGATGGTAGGGGCTGCAGGATGGCGGAGGTGGGGAGGTGGGAGATCCGCTTCCAGCGAGTCTCTCACGAACCGCGCATTGTCTGGCTCGCTAGGCCAGTGCATTGTTCACAATGCCTCTTTTTCACCCGCCGTTTTGATGCATGACCTTTCGTGGAGTTTCCAACACAATGATTCTCCACAACATTGGTATAATTTTCTTTCTCATAGCTTACTAGGAATCAAAGGGCACTGTGATGAGTTTCTTTGTGTCTTTTCTGGCGGTTTCGGTTCCTTTCTTCTCCGATGTCATGCCAGAGATAGGTTTGAGCTCTTTAGAGCTAGCAGCTTTATGTGGTAGGTAGGTGATGTTGATTACAGCCCAGCCGACCGCAAAGGGCCATATTAGGGCTGTCACCGCGTTAAGCTTTATGTGAACTTTGTCAGAGAATCATGATGGTAATGTGTGATGCTAATACATTCTGGCTCATTCATCAAGCCAATAATAGAGTGTCATCACAAAGGCACACGCAGTGACAATCTGCATGTGTTTCACCACAGCAAGCACTACTATAGGCACTGAAAGGAAAGACATTCTGCAAAAAAATCAACTTTACCTGGCACACACATACGCACACGCGCGCGCACACACACACACTTGTACAGTGCGTAACGTGTTTATGGAATACGGTAAGATCCCTGTGAAGAGTAAATACGATTTCCATATCACACACAGACACGCGCGCGCGCGCACACACACACACACACTCGCACACACACATACAGCAGCAGCACACCACCACCCAAAAAACTCTACTGGGACAACACAGTAGCTTACAATAACATAAACGCGACACGATGCAGTCCACCATTATATAAAGTACAAAAGCAGAAGGGTAAGAAACGGACACGGAGCTAAAGGGACAGGCAAAGACGGAGGGACGTAGCTGCAACATTTTTCCTGTGATCTAACCTCCACAACCGATCAACCAAAAACACAGTCGACATGACTGGGTACGGGTGGACGGGGATGGATTAGAGGAAGCTGGAGAGTGGACTTCATCGAGAAGAATGCCTCATAACAGCTGATAAAGATCTGACGACAGGAAGGGTGATATTTGTGAGGCCCATGGGTTGTTCTACTACCGAGCCAGTCTGGGAGACGAGGAGCGAATAATCTACTTCTGAGCCAAACATGCGCGAACGCATTTTCCTTCTCTCTCTCTCTCTCTAACAGAAAGTTGTGGGGATAGAAGGAAGAAAGAGAGGGTGGGGGGAGGTGGGGAAGGGGGACGTGGGAGCACCTGTCAGGAAAGATCCCTCAACATTCACACTGTATTTAATGACAAGAACAAACGAAACAACGGACTTTTTGTTGTACCAGGGCCCGTTTTGCTGTCCACGTGACTTCAAAAAGTCTGCTCTGCAGGTGACGTCACGCGGATGAGCTCTTGGCCCTGACGTCTGCAAAAGGTCACGGCAGTCTGCCAGTTCACCTCGGGCTTAGTGTACAAGGTGAAGGCCGTTTTGTTGAGGCCATGTGTTAAGGCGACTGTAGACAAAGTGAAACCTCTGAACGTTAAAACACACACACACACACACACACACGCACACAATGACATGATGGATCCTTTTCCAGACAACACCAATTATATAAATGCCCCCATCACGATGCCAGAAATAAAAGACGTTATTCACGACTTCCAAACAAAAAGGTATCTGCTCGGTTAGACTCTATTTCAAATCAAATGATATGAAATTTACCCGAAAATTTTTTATGTGTCTTCTACACGAAATATTTAATAAATGCTGGTTAAATGGTGAAATGCCTAAAATTTGGAAGCAGTCGATTGTAGCGCCCGTTCATAAAGAGGGCAAACCTCACACCAACATAAAAGGCTATAGGCCTATAGCAATTACGTCGCACATTCGTGAACTTATGGAAAAATAGTTTTAAATAGGCTTTTCGCATTTTTGTGACAAAAATAATGTTATACATGTAGTCCACGCAGGATTCCGTAAGGTTTGCTCAACAACGGAAGTCTTGGTAAAATTAACAACCAACATTAAAAGTTATTTGCTCGGCGCCAATCTTTACTAGCAACATTTTTTTTTTTTTTTACATAACCAAGGCATACGACCAAGTATGGCATTCTCGACTCTTACTAAAATTACAAAACATAGGTCTTTCAGGTCACATATTTGACTATATTAAACGTTTTCTAGAGAACCGAGAAATACAAACACGAATTGGAAGACTTGCTGAATGGAAAGGACACTTGAAATGGGCATTCCTCAAAGTTCAGTGATTGCACCCAGTTTGTTTTCGATTTAAATGCACGACCTGCCCAACAATATGTCTAAAAATATAGTTCAATATTCTGCTGGAGATCTATGCATGTGGATGGACGTGAATCTTAAAAAGAAAAAACTCCTATATGAAGAATAAATTATACGTGGAAAGTATACCAGAGAGAACTTGACAACATAGCAAAGTATATGACAACGAATGGATGGCATTTATCAGAAGATAAAACTAACATTGTACATTTTAATTGTGACACAAATCCAGAGAGGATGCCTATTTTTAAAGTAAATAATATCACTATCCATTATAAATCGATTTCCAATTTTTTTTAGGACTTTTCCTCACTGACAAACTGTGTCTTGGAATCAACACATTGAATATTTATTGACAAAAACACGTAAAACAGTAACTTTTTAAAACTCATAAGTAAACGAGCATGGGCGCAAGATACTTCCACCCTCATTTATTTATGCAAACCACTTGTAAGATCTAAAATAACGTACGCCCAAGAGGTTTTCTTCAACGCACCAAAATACCTATTAAAAAGTTTCAGAGCATAGAATCCAAAGCATTAAAAATTGCATTAGATCTCCCAACACACGCTTCGTGTATTCGAACATACCAGCAAGCTCAAGTTTGACCTCTAGATGGAAAAAGGAAAGTTGCTTGCGCTAAATTTCAAATGAGAATCATGTCTGTAGAGGATAATTTGAAAACTGAAATCAGATTAAGATCAGATACAGACTTCCCTAAACGAGCGAAATCCATAGCATCTCAAGTTACAATTGCAACATATACATCTGATGTTATAAAAGGCTCGGGTATAAATCTTGAAAAGGACTTTGAATTCGTTAAGCCACGCTTTTTCCCCAACACCAACTGGGAACAACAGGAAGCCAAATTTGATATCGATCACACACATATTAAAAAGAGTGATAATATAAATTTACTAGATAGTCACGTCAAACTTCATGTTGAAGAAAATTATCCCAACCATTTGAAGATATATACCGATGGGTCTCTAATACAGAAAAAAGCAGGTTCAGCATTTTTAATACCAGATTTTAATGTTGAAAGATCATTTCATATTGGAGAATGTAAATCAATGTCTACTGCTGAAGTTACAGCAATTTTAATGGCCTTAAATTATCTTATAATTTTTTCTGAAAATGTGTTTCAGATCCTTTTCTGTGTTGATTCCAAGTCAGCGCTTCGAGCAATCCGATCACTGAAATTACACACACAAGACCAGAAATGATTATTGAAATCACCCATTTAATTCATGAACTTTCATTGCGAGGCATAGAGATCACTTTCTTTTGGATGCCATCACATTGTTCAATGTATTTTAATGATAAAGTTGACAGAGCGGCTAGAAGGGGAGCAAACGATCCAACGTCAGAAAACATACTTTTTCCGTGATCGTTACAAGAATATTATAACGTAATAGACATGTATGGAAGCAATTTGATAGCATCGAAACAAATATTCGTTGTTGCTATATGAACTTAAAATCTGTGACATAGAAACTCCTTCTCGTGTTAAGAAAAAAATAGTATGTCTCGTGTACCGGTGGAAAACTAGCGCCTTTAACACAAGTATACTAAAAACGTTGATTGCATCTGTGGACAAAAAAAATAGTAATGATACTATTTTATTTTGTAATGATTTCAGGCGTTTTGTCACTATACTCTCTCAACATAGTGTCAATGAAAATTTTGTTCCACCGACGTTAACATACAACTTTTTCGATCTGTTAGCTAACAGTTCTATTGGTAACTATTTGTTGTTAAGTTATTTTTCCTTTAATTTGTAATGTATTCAGATATTTAGGTATTATTACTATTTATTGTTATTACTATTTTTTGTCTAAAATCACCA
>JADBJO010007045.1:0-2500 GCA_016801955.1 Conus betulinus
CTTCGAGAAGACATCGATGGAAACAGTAAACATGAGAATCGCTCTCTTTGATTCTCTCATTTTCCTATTTTCCATTTTTTTCCCTGTCTGTCCCTCACCCCGTCCCCGCCCACTTCTTCCCCGTTCCCCCTCCCCCCTCGTGTCACTTTTTGCCTCACTCGTCCATTCGCCTTCATGTTTCCCTGCAACAGTTACTCATTTGTCGCCCTTAAAGTTTAGGCTGGGTACAACGAATGTTGCTGGACAAGGTGGAACTTTTTTGTGCGAGTTCTCAGCTTTGATGTGGCTCTGCGCTGGGTCATAAAGAACGAAATAACAAAGATCTGAACTGAGACATAGGAGTAGAGGAGAGGTAAGCAGGAAGATGAAAGTGAAGAGGGAGACGAAGATGAAGAAGGGGGAGGAGAAGGAGGGGAGGAGGAGGAGGAGGAGGAGGGAGGAGGGGGAGGAAGAGGAGAAGAGCGTGCAGATGAAAGAGAAGGAGGAAGAGGAGGAGAAGGAGGAGCAACAGTGGAGAAATGGAAGTGGATATAAAAGAAAAAATCAAAGAAATAGTCACCTAGGCTAATAAGAAAAAAAAAAGGGAGGAGAATGACAGTACAGGTAGAGATGGAGAAGAGATATGAAAAGAAAAGAATAAAGGGAAGAGTGAAGGCATGGATAAAGAGAAAAGGAGGAAATGGACTATAGGAGGTCAAAAAGGAGGACAAGGAGGAGAAGGAGAAGGAAGAAGTGGAGGAAAAAGAGACAGAGGAGAAATGTGAAGAGCAGGGGTGGAAAAGGTGGAAAAAAAATCGATCAGGAAGAGAGGCGGAAGGTGATGAAAAGAAGGAGGGGAAGTGGAAGACAACGATGGGGGAGAGGGTGGAAGAGAAAGAGGAGGCAGGAGAGTAGGACGGGAAGTGGAAGAGGAAAAAAAAGAGGATGAGGCAGGAGAGGAGGAGGGGGTGGGGGTGGGGAGAGAGACCGCTAGACATGGAGCCGGCAGGGGATGAGCAGTCCATGTGACAGCTGCAGGAGCTTCCTCCCCTGTCCCCTCCTTTCACACTGTCCACAGGAAAATCAATAGACTGCATCTTGGGACACTTTCCTACAGTGGCCTGTGTCGGCGATGTCGCTCTATCGAACGTACATTGAGCCCTTGGGATGACAGCAACTTCCTTGATGGCCTAGTTCCTTAGACATCGGTCCCATTTTCAGATCTCATTCGTTTGCTGCTTGGACATAAATTACCCAGCCATGCGATATGATAAAAGCATTTTAAAAGGAATATGAAATGTGAAAGATAAGATTTGGAATAGACTGAGTCAGCATCGGAAGTAGGAAAGAGGGGGTTGGATAGATAGTGGGGGGGGGGGGGGGGGGGGCTCGCAGGATGACACGATATGCACAGAGAGAGAGAGAGAGAGAGAGAGAGAGAGAGAGAGAGAGAGAGAGAGAGAATGCGAATGCGAATCTTTATTCAGATTAATGCCAAGGCGCCCATACTGATGGGGGTTTCATAAATGTAATATATGTTGTGAATAATACGAATCAAAATGAAATGATGAAACACAGTATTAACCCCCACCCCCCAAAAAAAACAACAACATAAAAACAAAAAAATAAACAAACAAAAAAACAACAAAAAACAAAAACACCTCTCAAGATATTACGGCCTGAATTCTCTTGTTTGCTTCATAAACATACTTAGCTGAATTTCAGTATGTTCTCTCATTACTTGTCGACAATAAGAGAATGAGCCTGAAGAGACACGACTCTGTGTAGTATAAGTTGGATAAGTTTTATTCTTAAATCACTCAGAGCAGGACAGCAAAACAAAAACCGTATTTCATCTTCTCTTGCTCTGTTACATAGTCGACATGTTAGATCATTTTCAACAACATTACTATACCTAAAGCGATGGCAAACAATGTCTGATACACCAAATCTGAATTTTCTCAGTGCACTTCTAATGTATCTCTTCATTTTTATCTTAATATATGGTTCTGATATATGCGTCGATTAAAAAAAACAGTTGTACTGAGCAAATCTATCACTAGTATACATATGGCCCTGCCATTCCTGCCACCAGCAAGTGATAATCCTCTGCTTAATCCTAAAACACTTTAGAAATCCTGATATATTTTCAAACACGTTGGTTATCTCGAACAAATCCAAACCCATATGAATTCAAACACTGTCAAACATTGGAAGCCCAAGTCCTCTTACAATTTGTGTCTAACTTAAACAACTTCTTGTAACCTTTATAGGGCATCCTGCAGTCGTCAGTTCTCGTTAGTTTGAGCCAGTATTTTATACATTTCAAACAAGAATTCAGAAAAACAGGACATCTTCCAAGTTTACCGTATACCAGATCATTGGGTGTTCTACTATCTACATTCAAAAAGCGCTTCAGCGCATACAAGTGAACTTTTTCAGTTAAGGCACCTTTCCCAAAAGCCCGTATTTCTGCTCCATACTGTAAATTGGCTGAACCAGTGAATCGAAAAACTTAATA
>JADBJO010007045.1:7500-22500 GCA_016801955.1 Conus betulinus
GGAGAAACAGTGGCAGTGAACTCTTAAGTAGTCAGAGTGTTTGGAACAAGGCTTTATCAGTTCGTTTCACCCATTCCACCTACTCAGTTTCCCATGAACTGAATCAGGTGCCCTTTGATTGCACAGTGGACAGACAGTGGACAGAGAGTGGACAGAGAGAGCTTTCAAGCCTTAAAAACTGGACCCCACGTGTAGTTTAAAACTCACGACCTATTGCTCCCAGGCTAACGCTGAAACCATTTGACTACCAAACCCTTGAATGTCTAACCAAAGTGCCTATTTCAGCGGTCACATTTTCATGAAGTAGTTGCCCGATCACAAGGAAAAGTAGCACGTGATGACTTGTAACAAGACAACGAAGCGTCACGACTTTTCAGGACAAAGGTGAATGGGCCAAAACAGGCAGCAAGAACTGTGAACAACGGGGATTAAGGGTTGAAAAAAAGTGAGAGAGAGTGACAGAAATAGAAAAAATACTGGCAGAGAATTTGCACAGAGTGGGGATTCTAAACGAGCCCTGTCATTTCGAGGGATGCGGGCAGGCTAAAGTGGAGTAAGGGAGGGAGGGAGGGGGAGGGGGAGGAGGAGAGGGAGGAGGAGTAGGAGGAGGAGGACGACGACGACGACGAAGAAGAAGAAGAAGAAAGAAGAAGAGAGGAGGAGGAGACGAAGAAGAAAGAAGAAGAAGAAGAAGAAGAAGAAGAAGAAGAAGAAGAAGAAGAACAACAACAACAACAACAACAACAACAAGAAAAAAGGAGAGGTAGAGATGGAAAAGGAGACGGAGGACAAATGGAATAGGAAGAGGGGAGAAAGAGGGAAAGAAAGACAGAGGACGAGAATGAGGAATAAAAAAAAAAGAGAGAAGACAGAAGAGGGAGGACGAGGAGGAAGGAAAAGAGAAGGACGAGTAGGAGAAGGAAGAGGAGGCATGAGAAGAGAAGCGGAAGAGCAGCAAAAAGATGGAGGCGGCAGGGGATGAGCAGTCCATGTGACAGCTGCAGGAGCTTCCCCCCCTGTCCCCTCCTGTCACACTGTCCACAGGAAAATCAATAGACTGCATCTTTGGACACTTTCCTACAGTGGCCTGTGTCGGCGATGTCTCGCTCTGTGGAACGTAGCATCGAGCCCTTGGGGGATGACGGGAACTTCCTTGATGGCCTAGTTCCTGACATAGTTCCAGCTCTCTGAACATGAATGACCAAGTCATGCCACATGATAAAAGCACTTTGCAATGAATAAGAAGCGTAAAAAAGATGAAATCTTGAAAATGGTGAGTTAAAACAGGGAAAGTGAGGAACCGGGAGCTGATAAGGGGGGGGGGGGGGGGGGGGGGGGGGGGGGGGGGGGGTAGGTGCTCGAAAATTCGCATATTACCATAGGTACATGAGAGAGAGAGAGAGAGAGATAGAGAGGAGAGAGAGAGAGAGAGAGTCCATCGTTGTGTCTGAGGGAGTTGGGAACCGCCAGGAAAACAGGACCAGTTGGATTCTTTCATTATCCTTCCCCTCCTCCCTCGCCCTTCAATGCCGCCTCCTCCTTTCCATATTTTTAGTTGCGCTAGCATGTTCATGTACACACACACACACACACACACACACACACACACACACACACACAACACACACACCACACACACAATGCGAGCGCGCGCGCGCGCCTGCGCGCATGCACGCACGCACACAGACATACACACGCATACTAGCGTATGCTTGTGTGCATCCGTGCTTTTTCCAAGCCCATACCGAGCGTGAGCATGCGTGTGTGTGGCGTATGTGTTATGAGAGAGAGAGAGAGAGAGGAGAGAGGAGAGAGAGAGAGAGAGAGAGAGAGAGAGAGAGACGGCGTGGGGTGGCGTGGGATGTGAGGGATGTTTCTAACGACAGAACAAAAGAACAAAATAGAAGCAGCATATATTTCCGATACCTGCTAAACACTCCATTCCATCCTGTCATTTATATCCCCTCCTGCCTCCCTCCCCCCCCCCCCCCCCCCACACACACACCACACACACAAACACCACAAAGCGTTCTTCCCTACCTCACTTCTTCCCCCACCTTTTCATCGCTTAATGCACAACGACAGTTCTATATCCGGCCATTATATTCATTCGCTTAAATACATCTCTCTCTCTCTCTCTTTCCTCTCTCTCTCTCTCTCTCTCTCGCTCTCTCTCTCTCTCTCTCCCCATCTCTCTCTCTCTCTCTCCTCTCTCTCTCTCTCTTCTCTCGCTCGCTCGCTCGCAAACTCGCTATTGTCCCCAGGTCTGGTCTGGTCTTTCTCCTGGGGGTTCATTTTTTTGTGTTTCTGGTGCCTGTCCTCTTTTTTGAGCTGCTGAGCAGTAGGGAACTGGCCATTCTCTATAGCCCCTTGTTGAATAGGGAATACAGATGTTGGTTCTGAGAGACCAGTACAGAGAGAGAGAAGAGAGAGAGAGAGAGAGAGAGAGAGAGAGAGAGAGAGAGAGAGAACTCAACTCAACTCAACTCAACTCACATAGTTTAATTGCAAAGGCCACTGACCTATCTGCAATGAGGCCAAGAACAAAAGTAGAACACACGCGCGCTCGGCGCATATACTGAAAATTATGAAAGAAAATATTTGCGCAACAAAAATGTTCTTCCTGAAATTAGTCTGGCATTTGTGTGTTAACTGATAACCGTTCGTCTCTCTTCGTTTTAGTGCTTTAAAAATGAACATAATTACAGAGCGAGTTGCAATTCTCTTTTCTTTTGGCAGTAAAAGAAGCACTGTCACTTGATGAGAGAGAGAGAGAGAGACATTGAGAGAGAGAGAGAGAGAGAGAGAGAGAGAGAGAGAGAGAGAGCGGAGAGAGAGAGAGAGAGAGCGCAAAACGGAGAAAGAACAACGCTATCCTTGTCCACACCACACTGTCGCAAAAAAGCAGCTGGTGTCTTTTCTTTTAAACATAGTTTTAATCCATACAGATGAGTCCTACAATCACAAAAAAACTATGATAAGAGAAAACTTTACACACACTAAGCGCACTCACACGTTTCATCCGACATTGATGACAAATAAACATAAGAAACACATGTATACACATACTGCAAGACACAAGCACATACACAAAAAATACAGGAAGGATCGTTTGCTTCCCCCCTCGTCCCAAAAGGACTCAACCATAGCTTCACCAAGACATGGCCCTGGAAGGCAGTGGACCCAACCATAGCTTCGTCAAGACATGGCCCTGGGGGACAGTGGCCCCAACAATAGCTTCGTCAAGACATGGCCCTGGGAGACAGTGGACCCAACCATAGCTTCGTCAAGGCATGGCCCTGGGAGACAGTGGACCCAACCATAGCTTCGTCAAGGCATGGCCCTGGGAGACAGTGGACCCAACCATAGCTTCACTAAGACATGGCCCTGGAAGACAGTGGATCCACCATAGCTTCATCAAGACATGGCCCTGGAGACAGTGGACTCACCATAGCTTCACCAAGACATAACACAATGGCCCTGGGACACAGTTGAACCCAACCATAGCTTCATCAAGACATGGCCCTGGAAGACAGTGGACTCAACCATAGCTTCATCAAGACAACACCATGGCCCCGGGACACAGTGAACATACCATGCAACCATAGCTTTATCAAGACACAACGCCATGGCCCTGTGAGACAGTGGACTCAACCACAGCTTCATTAAGACACATTACCATGGCCTTAGGAGACAGTTGGGGAGGAGAAAGAGGGAAGGGGAGGCACGACGGTGGAGGAGGTTAGGGCTGCAGGGTGTGTGTTAGGATTTTTTTTTTTATCAATGTGTAACCAGTTAAGATTACCACGCTACGTACTTATGAATAAAACGAAGAACAATAGATAGGTGGACAACCGTTAAAAGACAACAGGTATCACCTACTGTTGGATAGCTCTGTGCTCGCATGGATGGACCAGACGAGCAGGTTGGTTTGAGATAGGACTTCACGCTGTTGTAAGAGACTGCTTAGCAGCGGAAGACAACAGCGATGACATAAGACATGAAAGACGAGTGGAGAGAGAGAGAGAGAGAGAGAGAGAGAGAGAGAGAGAGAGAGAGACAGAGAGAGACAGAGAGACCAGAGAGAGAGAGAGAGTTTAGAGGTAAAAAAAAGACAGAAAAACCAGATTGCAAAAAGAATACTTGGAAAAAAAACAACAACAACAACAACCGGAGCAGACATACAGATGAAAGATCAAGAAGAAGAGAAGCCCGCCACAGACATCTGAGGAGCCTGGTGAATCCAGTGAGCTGTCCGGGTGCTCACACCACAGTCATCAACAATGTATGTTGGTGGCGGTGTGTTGGTGTATGTGGTGCCGGTCCTGGTGCTACTGCTGCTGCTGATCACAATGAAGCTGGCTTGTGACTTCCCACCAGTGTCCGATGATCTAACGACAATGACAGATTTACTGTGTGTTTGTGTAAACGTGAGATAGACAGAACATGGAAAGGACAAGGGTCCAGGCCATGACCAGCCTTCCCTCCCCTCTTTGTTCTACCTCCCTCTCCCTCACTCCTTCTCTTTATCTTCTCCCTTCTCTCTCTCATTATTTTCCTCTTGAAGGAATCTTGATGCTGCATAAATGAACACCCGCTCTTTCTTGATTCTGGAACATTATTTCACGTCCCATCCGTTTTTTTCTAACTTCTTTCTGTTGCTTCAGCCTATTATATTTTCATTTATCTTGTTTCCTTTTTGTGACTTTCATTCTTTCGTTTTTTTTTCTTTTTAAAAATTTCTTTTCAACTGACACATCAATCTCCTTCCATTCTTCCAAACTGCACGACCCTCTCCTCTGCTCCGTTATCCCCACCCCCCACCCCTACCTGTCCATCTTACGTCCTTTCAGTTCTGAATTGAAAAAAGGCAAACGACATTTTGTTTCCCTATGACGAAACATTTCTCGTCGTATTTCCATTAATTCATATCTCTCTTCATCCTGCCAACCCCTATCTTCTGCAAGAATGTCTCTCTGTATCTCTCTCTCTCTCTGTCTCTGTCTCTGTCTCTCTGTCTCTGTCTGTCTGTCTGTCTGTCTGTCTCTCTCTCTTGTAGATTCAGAGCCTTTCTCTCCTTTCTCTACGAATAGGATCCCGTTCTTTCCTTTGCAAATACCGTCCCCCCTTTCTATGTTAATGAAAAACCCTCCTTCCATTAGCCAACAAAACCCTTTTGTTCCTGTTATAAGGTTCCCTCCATTCCTTTTCTAATAAAATTTTTTCATTTCTCCACGATATGATTCTCTCCTTTCCTTTGCTGATAAACTCATTCTCTGCCACCCAATAAACCCCCTCATTTCTTTGCTAATGAGCCCACTTTTCCATGTGAATATGAACACCCCCCCCCCCCCTTTCTTTTGCTGATGAAAATACTTTCACAGCTGACAAAATCTATTTTCTTTGAAAGAACCCTTCTTTTCTGGCAAAACATTCCGGTTTTCCTTCTTCTAATGAAGTCCTTCCTTCTCTTCTATAAGATCAGCTCCTTTCCACAGCGAATATCCTCATTTTCCCTGCTTATAACATTCCCTCTTTTTCTTTTGCCAATAAAATCCTTTCTCTGCCAGTAAGATCCCTCGTTTCCTTTGCTGACCACATCTTTCTTTCTCTGCTAACAAAACTGCTTCCCATTCCTTATTTTTGCTGAGGAAATCTTCCTTCTTTGCTGTAAGTTCTTCTCCTTCCATTTGTAAGTGTCACACACCCATGTTTGTGCACATACACACTTGCACTCACAAACACAGTATGCTTACTTCGTACGCAACGCACAAGTCACTCCATTCACCCAAAGGAGCACTATCACCACAAAATTAAGTTTTCTATAAAACGCTCCCTTTACTCAATAATAAAGAAAAGGGTCTTAATTCTTCTTTTCACTTTAGTACGTTTTTTCCAACAATTATTTCTTCTCTTCACAAGATATTTCCACACATATAAACAATAATACAATATTCAAAGTTTTGTCAAGAATCAAACACACTCACACACATGTTACACTATCAGTTCGTTTTATATTAAATAACTGCAGTAAAGACAAGTCATCTTCTTGACTTGTCGAGGAGCTTTCGTGCACTTGGCTGTACCACTTCTGGACCACCACAGTCTGGATCCTTACTAGACTGGTACACCTTTAGTCAGGAACACCACTGGACGCTGAGGGATTCTGTAACGAAACCCTAGGTCCAGGGTTAACCTTCTAAAATGAATTTTATTTATTTTCTTCTCTTTCTCTCTTTTTATTATTCATAGCTCCTTTTTTAACTCCTTTCACATTCACTCTAAAATCATAATAGAATACTCACATGAGTCTTGTTCCCGCCAACCTATTCCTACCTACTGTTGGGTACCAGAAAGAATCTGTATACAACAGTATTTTATTTATTTATTTTTCAATTCTTCTTTTTCTTTTCGCGTTCAACGTTCATCTTTCTCTTTTTTCCCAAATAGCGCAATATCATCAAATCTTTATAATCATCAAACTTCTGTTATCATTACAATTACACCTTTAAATGTAATTGCTTTAAACCAGTTTACAACCCCAACTGTACTCACCTTCTAGGGAATAAGCGACAAGCCTACCCTAGTAGACTTCCAGTTACATCTACACTCTATACTTGAGTGAAACTTGCCACGCCAGGAATCTTACACCCACCAGGGGTTAAGCACACCCAAACCAGGGTTGCATCGCACAAACCAGTCCAACCATGTGCACACCCAACCCAGGGTTGCATAGGACAATCCTAGTCCTAACTATATTAAAACCCACGAGGGTTACAATTGGACATTCTCCTATGTCCGTATCCAGAGCTCCTCGAAGCAAAGCAACAAATAATCTTTCCACCCTTCCTCACATTGGGTGAACACACTTCACAATCCACTCAGCGTCCCACTCTTTCCACATCACTGGTGGTTGCACTCCATGAATACAAAAAAGCATCAAAACCGTAGGTTCCATTCCCACAATCGCAAAAATTACAAAATCTCTTAACACTCTTTTCTTTGACATGAAACTTTTCCATTCACATAACACTTTTCCCATTCGCATGACAATAAGTAAAATGGTTCTTTCTTTGCCGAAACGATTCCTTCTTTCCTTTGCTAAAAGTGCTCCTTTCTTTGCGAATAGGGTTCAGGTCTTTGCTTTTCGTAGTAACAATGTCCATTCTCTGCCAGGAAGATTCCCTCCTTTTCTTTGCTGATAAATCACACTAATCGCTGCTAATTTTACCCTCTCCTTTCCTTGCAAATGAAATCATTCTTTCCCTTCTGATTAAGATCCGGTCACTTCCTTTAATAAATAAGACAGTCCTTCTTTCTCTTCAAATAATGTCCCCTCCTTTCCTTGCAACTACCCCTCTCCCGC
This sequence comes from Conus betulinus, assembly GCA_016801955.1. NCBI lineage: Eukaryota > Metazoa > Mollusca > Gastropoda > Neogastropoda > Conidae > Conus > Conus betulinus. The sequence continues at coordinate 14,867 of JADBJO010007045.1, forward strand.
CTTCTCCCTGCCTCTTTGATTCATGGCAATATTCATTTTTCCTTTGCAGTAAAATAATCAGGACCTTTTAATAAAGTTCCTTTCTTTCTCTCGTAAGAAATTTCTCTCCTTGTCCTGGAAGAGATAATCTTTCTTTTTATCCATTTTTTTTTCCGTCTCAAGAACTATCTGCTGCTTTCCATGATTATTATAGCATGTCCCGTCCCTGTCAATAAAAGGCTCTCTTTTTGCTGCTAATTACATCTTTTTCGTTTCCATGTAGATTAAAACACGCACCCCCTCTTTTTTCCCAACCAATGAAAGCATACAATTTTCTTGCTGAGAATATCATCTTATTTCCTTGCTAATAAAAACATTTTCTTTTCCAGCTGTTGAAAGCCTTTCCTTGTTATGGTTAAAAAAAAAGCCAACCTGCCTTCTCCTGGTTTAACAAATTCTCTGCCTTTCCTATCAAAATCCTCACCTCTCCCTGCCAACAAAATTTCACCTCTCTGCTGATAAAACACGCCCTCTCTTCTTTGCCATAAAACCCTCTCTTTTTCCCACCCCCACCATTTTTTTCTTCTTCGATCTGTTTATAGAATAACCCACTTCCACAGCGCTGACGTAATCAGTTTACACTTTTTTCAAACCACTGGCAGAGGGATTTTTTTCCTTGAGGCTGTGTCTGTGTCTCATCAGACACATGACTTTCGTCCTGTGAATTGATTGGTTCTTGAGGGTTGTCATCCTAAATTTATGAGTTTATCAGAAGCCTCTATAATGTGCATTGTAAGTTACATTCTAGCTAACCATCCACACCCACCACACGTGATATGATCCACAGGGATACACCTAGAACGGCAATTTGCTCGACGCTAGACCCACGCCACTAGAACAACACGTTAAGATGTGCAGAAAAAATGCCAGTCTTTACGTTGGACACCTGCTGGTTACGAACTCACAATTTCAGCCCGCAAAATCAGTTCCCTCCCATTAGGAATTCGACTGTTCCTAATGAGCACACTTCCCATACGCTTCCTGATATTGTCATTGAAGACTGGTTCATGTACTTCTAAAAGGTCGTGACTTCAGTGACTATAGAGAGAAAACAATGATTTGTCATTATTTACAATTTTGAGAAAATCTTTCAATAATAAGAAATCATTGTTTTCTCTATATTCAACGTGAACTATTTCATTAGCTACCATTGAAAAATTATTAATTGAGGTTTTCAAGGCATGAATCTGTTGCAGAAACACAACATTTGTGGTTTTTGCCAGACAATTTGCGGAAGGTTTACTGGGTGGATTTTGTGTCTAGAACAGAAACAAAGTCACAAAACCCTTTTTTTTCCTCGAGCATATTTTTTCAGGGAAGTTACTTTCCTACATTGTTTTTCAAACTTCGCACTTTCCCCTCTTGCCTGTAATCAATTATTGTCAGTTGACTTCATACTTTGATTTGTATTGTTAGGCTTTGCAGTTTCTGATCAGCTCTAAATCATTCAATTCTAGACAGTGCTTGGTCGTCAAAATAAAAATCTTTTTGATCAAAGACAGAAACCAACATGCAGTGAAAGCTGCCAGTTGCTTGTCAGGGTCATAATTGTGATGAACTTCTGTTAGCCCGACCACTAGTCAGACTGACAACATGAATAAGTGTGAAAAGTTTTACGATTGTGAAAAGGCATGCCTTGATGGCCGCATCTGGGAATCTGTGTGTCTGTCTTTGACCATGTTGCACACACACATAGGGGATCTCTAAGACTCTGGACAGGTACAAAGACTTCTATGGCAGTAGATGTGTTATTGACAGGTGTATACACAATAAGTATTTAATGCTGCGTTGTGTTGTCTTCAATGGGCTGTTGATTAATTGTGTGAATTTTGACATATTTCAATTCATTATGATATTAGGCAAATCACCATCAAAGCCTCTTAATGAAAGAGAGAGAGACAGAGAGAGAGACAGAGAAAGAGAGAGGCAGAGATAGTGACAGGCAGAGAGAGAGAGAGAGAGAGAGAGAGAGAGAGAGAGAGAGAGAGAGAGTCCAGAGATGGGCAGAGAGAAAGAAAGAATAGCTCTAGGAACAGACAAAGAGACACAGTAAACGAAGAAGGAGTTTACACACAAAAGTATACAGACAGACAAGAGAGCTGAAGCCGCCCTCCTCTGCTGCTCCCAACACGCCGTGGGATCCATGGAGAAGTTGCAAGGAAATCGATCACGTTCAACTTGAGTCAGCTTCTACGGACATTAGGCTGGATTCTCTGCTGTGCTCTCTCTCTCTCTCTCTCTCTCTCTCTCTCTCTCTCTCTCTCTGCTGTTTGCAGCGGACATGGCCTGTGCCTGTCTTAAGTGACGTGTGGAATGCCACGTAATCCCGTCTTTTTTCCCCTTCTTTCTTCTAGCTTGAGAATGCATGTGAAGTTGACGAACACTGATGCGGTGGAGGGGGGAAATGAGAAGGAGGAGAAAGAGGAAGACGATGAGGGTGAATAACGAAGTCAAACAAAGTCAAAAGAGTGATAACGAGGAAACCAAAAGAAGGATTATGAGGACAAAGAGGAATGAGAGGAAGGAAAAGGAGGATGAAGAGAAGGACAGGCAGAAGAAGAAGAAGAAGAAGAAGAAGAAGAAGAAGAAGAAGAAGAAGAAGAAGAAGAGGAGAGGAGGAGGAGAGGAGGAGGAGGAAGGAACCAGAAGAAGAAGAAGAAGAAGAAGAAGAAATAAAAAGAGGCTGAAGTGTAATAACATAAAATGTAGTGTTTGATCATAGCCAAATGATCCTCACGAGCCCAAACCAAGAGGAAACGCAGGAAGCGCAAAAGAAAGAGTGAGGAGAAAGAAAAGCAAGAGGGTATGACGAAAGGAAAGGGCATTTTGTTTATAAGCTAAACAACTGCAGAGGCTGGGACATAAAATGCAAGAAAAGAAGGAAATGAAAGACAGGGAGGAAGAAAGAGACAATTGAAGAAAAGAAAGAAAGAAGAAAGAGAAGAAGCAGCAGTAGAAGAGAACAGAAGAAGTGGAAGACGAAGGGAAAGGAACAGAAAGTTTTGACATGTGTGACAAATGCACGTGCAGCCTGTCTCTCTAATCCTACCTTTCAAACTGTCCTCAATCAGTCACCGAGCGGACGTCTTTATACAGACAAGCTCCACTGCAACTTGATGTTTTTTGCCATCTGTCTCAGCATTTGGAGGGGAGGGGCTTTCGGATGTGATGAATGCAGCTGTGGCTTTCTTTGATATTTTTTTCATTTGACTTCATGAACAGAGAGAGAGAGAGAGAGGAGAGAGAGAGAGAGAGATGAGAGAGAGAAAGAGAGACAGAGAGAGAGAGAGAGAGTTTTTCTTTGAGGGATAACACCAGAGACACTAGAAGTGGATGCTAAAGAAAGAAAGAATTAAGAAAAAAAAAAAAAAAAAAAACCAAAGAAAGAAAAGAAAGAGGGGGGGGGGGGCGGGGGGGGTGGGGGGACCCAAAATGAAAAGCAGGAAAAAAAGAAAGAAACGAAACAAAGAAGAAGAAGAAGAAGGAAGGAGAAGAAGAAGAAGAAGAAGAAGAAGAAAGAAGAAGAAGATGATGAAGAAGAAGAAGAAGGAGAACAATAAGAAGATGCATAAAGAAGAGACAGGAAGGAAGAGGGTAATGGAAGTGGACGAGGAAAAGTGACGTGTGTGACAGTTGCACGTGAAACCTCTCTCTGCGGTCCACTCGTTCAAACTGTCCTCAGACCATCAATATCCAGGCGGACATCGTTCAAACTGTCCTGAGACCATCAATATCCAGGCGGACATCGTTCAATCACCAGGCGGACATCGTTCAATCTCCAGGCGGACATCGTTCAAAACTGTCCTCAGACCATCACTCACCCAGGTGGACATCGTTTCAATTTCCAGGCGGACATCGTTCACTGTCGTCCTCAGACCATCACTCACCAGGCGGACATCGTTCAAATCTCCAGGCGGACATTCAATCTCCAGGCGGACATTGTTCAAACTGTCCTCAGACCATCACTCACCAGGCGGGACATCGTTCAATCTCCAGGCGGACATCGTTCAAACTGTCCTCAGACCATCAGTCACCAGGCGGACATCGTTCAAACTGTCCTCAGACCATCACCATCAATCACCAGGCGGACATCGTTCAATCACCAGGCGGACATCGTTCAATCACCAGGCGGACATCGTTCAAACTGTCCTGAGACCATCAATCACCAGGCGGACATCGTTCAATCTCCAGGCAGACATCGTTCAATCTCCAGGCGGACATCGTTCAATCTCCAGACGGACATCGTTCAAACTGTCCTCAGACCATCAATCACCAGGCGGACATCGTTCAATCACCAGGCGGACATCGTTCAATCACCAGGCAGACATCGTTCAAACTGTCCTCAGACCATCAATCACCAGGCGGACATCGTTCAAACTGTCCTCAGACAATCAATCACCAGGCGGACATCGTTCAATCACCAGGCGGACATCGTTCAATCACCAGGGCAGACATCGTTCAAACTGTCCTCAGACCATCAATCACCAGGCGGACATCGTTCAAACTGTCCTCAGACAATCAATCACCAGGCAGACATCGTTCAATCACAGGCGGACATCGTTCAATCACCAGGCAGACGTCGTTCAAACTGTCCTCAGACCGTCAATCACCAGGCGGACATCGTTCAAAAACTGTCCTCAGACAATCAATCACCAGGCGGACATCTGATGACAGACAACTTCCCTTGCATCTTGATGTTTTCCCCACATTGGGGGAGATGTGATTAGTTTAGTTAACGATTTTATTCAACTGGTTTGGATGTTGATTTGTTGTTATGTTTGTTGTTGTCTGATTGCTTGGCTTTATGAGAGAGAGAGAAAGGGGGGAGAGAGAGGGGAGAGAGAGAGAGAGAGAGAGAGAGAGAGAGAGAGAGAGAGAGAGAGAGAGAGAGAGAGAGCATTTTCATTTTCATTTTCAATTTCCTTAACGAATAAACATATTCACACCCGAAGTAGATTAATTTCATGTTTCTTTAAAACAAAATTCTTCTTTATGGCAAGACAAAGAAAAAGCAAAGGAAACAGGGAGAATAGAATTAGACGAGGATAAAGAGAAGAGGGGAAAAGGAGAGATGGAAGAGAAGACAAAAAGAAAAACGAGAAGAGGAGCAGAAGGAAAGAGAAGAAGAAGCGGGAATGGAGAATGAAATTTTTTTTTTAAAATGAAGAAGACGAAAAGAAGAATTAGAGAGGACGAGAAGGACCTGGAAAAGAAAAAGAGGTAGAAGAGAAGGAAGAAACGAGAGGAAGAAAAGGAGTAGAGGAGTGGGAGAACAGAAGGAGAAGAGAAGAGGAATTGAAGGGGAGAAGGTGAAGTGAAGGCAAGAAGGTACAGAAGGGTGTTGGCTGAAGAAGACAGTAGATGAAGAAGAAAAAAGAGAAAAAAAAGAGAAAAAAATTGGATGAGATTAAGAGTAGAACAGGAGCAAAAGAGGATGAAGACAAGAGAGAAAATAGAGGCTTAGGTGAGAAGCCAAAAAACTTATAAAAGAATAGGAGATAAGGAAGAAGAGAGCAGCAAAGGAAGACAAAGAAGGAGAGCAGCAAGGGAAGACAAGGAAGAAAAGAGCAGCAAAGGAAGACAAGGAAGAAGAGAGCAGGAGAAGAGGATGGTAGGAAAAGGTGTGTGTGTGTGTGTGTGTGTGTGGGGGGGGGGGGGGGTAGAAATGAGGAGGAAAAGATGAAGGAGGGGAGAAGAGGAGGAGAAGATGAGGAAGGGAAGAGGAGAAAGGGAACACCAGAAGCGAAGAGTAGGAGAGGAAGAACAAGAAAACAGAATGAATGAAGAAGGATAGAACAACAGGGGGGAAAAAAGACAAAGAAGGATGGAGAAAAAGAAAAAGAATAGAAGAAGAGCACGTGAAGGTAGAGAAGCATACATCATGATAACAACAAAGAAAAGCCCGTTAAAAGACAGCAGATGGTGTCCAGTGTGGGCTGGCCGTGTGTTCACACTGAGTGACCCAACAAGCCGGACAGTTTGAAATACAACTCCACATTGCTGAAGAAAACTGCTGATCAGTGACAGACAACAGATTTGATGTTAGACAAGAATGGGAAAGGGGTACAGAGAGAGAGAGAGAGAGAGAGAGAGAGAGAGAGAGAGAGAGAGAGAGAGTGTGCGAGAGTGTGTGTGTGTGTGTGTGTGTGTGTGTGAGAGAGAGAGAGAGAGAGAGAGAGAGAGAGAGAGAGACAGACAGACAGACAGAGACAGAGAGAGAGAGAGAGAGAGAGAGAGAAAGAAGAAGAGGAGAAGTGTGTGTGAGAGAGATTCTAGCCTCAAACTCACATGTCTAGTTCAGTGGTCAGTTTTCCTAAATTACAAGTAAAACTGGCATGATGGGACTTGTGACAAGATAAGAAAGACAAAGACTTTTCAGGACAACTTGAGTGGACCAGAAGGTGGCAACAACTGTGAACAACAGTAAGAAAAAAACAACTGGAAAAAAAGCCAAATCCAAGAGTGACAGACAACGGGAAATTACAAGCACAGGATTTACTGAAGGACGAGATTCTGAAACAGCCCGGCATCCTCATGGGAAGGGGCCAAGTGAAAAGGGAGCAGGGTGAGGGAGCAGGGGGGGGGGGGGGGGGGGGGGCTGGACGACATCGACGACGAAAAAAAAAGAAGAAGACGAAGGAAAAGTAGAGGCAGATGAAAAAGATGATAAAGAAGAAGAAGAAAGAGAGAAAGAAGAAGAAGAAGACAAGATGACGATGACGACGACGACGACGAAGACAACCACGACGACGATAACGACGACGTCGACGACGACGACGACAACGACGACGAAGAAGAAGAAGAAGAAGAAGAAGAAGAAGAAGAAGCAGAAGAAGAAGAAAGAGAAGAAGAAAAAACAGAGAGAAATTGAAGGGGTCAGGGGAGGAGGAAGAAAACTGAAAGACAAAGAGGATAAGAAGGTAAACAAAGAATGGGGACGAGAAGAAGGAGGAGGAGAGAGGAGAAAGAGGAGGAGGAGGAGGAGCAGGAGCTGGAGGCAGAGGTTGAGGTCACGGATAAAGAGAGAGAATAAGGAAGTAGGAGAGGTGAAGGAGAAGTAGGAGAGGGAAGACGTAAGAGAAGCGAAGAGCAGCAAAAGAGATGGAGGCGGCAGGGGATGAGCAGTCCATGTGACAGCTGCAGGAGCTTCCCCCCTGTCCCCCTCCTTTCACACTGTCCACAGGAAAATCAATAGACTGCATCTTGGGACACTTTCCTACAGTGGCCTGTGTCGGCGATGTCGCTCTATCGAACGTGCATGGAGCCTTTAGGGATGACAGCAACTTCCTTGATGGCCTAGTTCCTTAGGCATCACTTCCGTCTTGGGCTCTCACTCTTTCACTACTTGAACAGAAATAACCAAGCCATGCCATACAACAAAAGCCCTTTAAAAAGGAATCTGGAATCTGGACAAATTAAATAGAGTGAGCAAAAGGAAGAAAGTAGCAAAGAGGGGGCTGGGGGTGGGGGGTGGGCTGGCAAGGTGGCATATTGCCACACACACTCACATGGGAAGAGAAATATCCACTTTCATGCTTGAGGGACTTGAAAACTGGGCCAGTTGGACTCTTGCATATTCCTCCTCCTCCTCCCTC
>JADBJO010007045.1:25000-27500 GCA_016801955.1 Conus betulinus
GACGCCACGTGAAAATGATCTCCGTTCTTTCTTATTTCATGTCTCAGCCGTTTCATTCTTCTTTCTCTTGGTTCAAATAAGTCATTTTTATTTCGCTTTTATCTCCATTTCCTTTCGTGATGCTTGTTTTCTTTCTGTTCTCTTTTTCCTTCTCTTCAATTAACACGCCAGTCTCTCTCCATCCTTTCGTACTGCAACTCTGCCACCCTCCCCCATCCCCTTATCCTGCCTTGTCTAAGGTTTGCTACGATCTTTCTTTCAGTTCCAAATGAAAAAAAAAAAAAAAAGAACAACTTTTTTGTCCTATGACGCAACATTTCCAGTCGTATTTCTTCCTAGTAAAACCTATGTCTCTCTCCAGCCATCCATACTCCATCTTCTGGAAGAATCTTTCTGTCTGTCTGTCTGTCTGTCTGTCTGTCTCTCTGTATTTCTATGTCTCTATCTGCTGTCTCTTTATCTGTGTCTCCTGTCTGTCTGTGTGTGTGTGTGTCTGTCTGTGTCTGTCTGTCTGTCTGTCTGTCTGTCTGTCTCTTTGTCTCTGTCTCTCTTTCCCCTTTTTCCCTCGTTTGGAGAATCAAAGCCATTCTCTCCTCTCTCTGCTGATAAAATCCCTTTCTCTCCTTTGCAGATAAAATCCTCTTTTTCAAGTAATAACATTCCCTCCTGTCCCAGTTAGCAAGATCCCCCTTTCATTTGCTGATAACATTCTCTTTTTCTGTCCGTATATATCTTCTCCTTTCCGATGCTGATAAAATCCTTTTTTCCCAGCTAATAAGATCCCCTCTTTCCTTTGCTAACAAAATCCTCTTCTTTGAGCTAGAAAAGGTCCCTGCTTTTGATTTGATAACAAAATCCTTTCTTTCCTCTGCTGATATAAGATCCAGTCTTTTCTTTTACAAATAAAAACCTCATTTCACTGTTCATAAGGCCCCCTCCTTTCCTTGGCAAATACAATACAGAAAATCCTCCTTTGTCTGATTAACGGATCCCCTAATTTACTTTGCTAATAAAATCCTCTCTCTAACTCTACTCTATCCTCTCCTTTCCTTTGCAAATGAAAAAATGCTCCTTTCTCTGCTGAATAGGATCTCCTCTTTTCTTCAGTTGATGAAATCCTTTTTCCTTTGTCAGTAAGAACTCCTCCATCCGTTTGCTGGTAAAATTCTCCTTTCTTCACTGAAAAAATACCTAAAATATAATTTTTAGCAAAAGAGATCCCCCCCCCCCCCTCTCTTTTTTCCTAAAAAAACGAAATCCTTCACTCTGTGCCAGGAAATTCTACATATTTAAACTTTGCCAATCAATCTGTATTTTCCCTGCTAATAAGATCCCCTCCTCTTCTTTGCTGATGAAATCCCCTTTTCGCCGCTAACAACCTTCCCTCCCTTCCTCGGCTTACAACGTCCTCCTTTCCCCTACAACTAAAAATCCCCTCCTTTCCGTTGCTTACACAGTCCTTTCTCTGCTGATAATATCCCCTTCTTACACTGCAATTACTCCTCCTCCTCCTCTCTCCTCCTTCTTTCTTTCATCGCTCATCATCCCCCCCCCCCCCCTCCCCTTTTCTCTGCAGTAGAGCCGTCTACTTTCCCTGAGAATCATGGCATGTCCTTTCCCTGCTGGTAAAATCCTCCCCCCTCTTACAGGTGGTCAAATCCTCTCCTTCCATGTGAATGAAATCATTACTCCCTTTCTTTTTAAAACTACTTAAATCATATCTTTTATAAGAAAATAATTTGTTTCCTTGCTGACAAAATTATTTTCTTTTCAGCTGACAGAATTCTTTCCTTGTGTTAAAAAAAAAAAAAACCCACTGTTTTTTTTTCCTGTAAAAAGAAAACGCTGGATTCCTACAAAAAGAACCCTCCTCTCCTCTCCCTTGCCCTGTCACAAAATCTCTCTGCCCCCCTTCCCCCCCCCCCCCCCCCCCCCAGCCCAGATGAAATTTTTCCTCCTTTTCCTGCCAACAAAATCCCCTCCTTACAAATCCCACCATGTTTTTCTTCTTGTATTCATTTATAGAATAACCTGCTTTTCCTAACACTTAGACTGTTCTAATGAGCACATTTCCTCTTTATGCTTCCTCACCACAAAGATACTGTCATTGAAGTTTTGTTCGTGTACCTCTAGACTCAGTCTTTTCATAATGACCAATGATTGTTTTCTCTGTGGTCAATCTGGACTATCTTCTTCTGACACTGTTGAAAAAATTATTTAATGAGTGTTCATGGAATATATCTATCGCAGAAAAAGCAACGATGGTGGATTTCCCCCTGGACAGTTTGCTAATAGTTTTCAAGATGGATTTTGCGTCTTTAAAAGAAATAAAGTCACTAAACCATTTTTTTTCGCGAGCATTTTTTTCATGGCGGTCTCTTTACTACTTTGATTCTGTACCCTAAGGCTTTTCCCTGTCCACTGTAATCAAATGTCGTCAGTTACTTCATACATTGCTTTCTTCTTTTAGCCTTTGTAGTCTCTAATTATCCCCAGCACG
>JADBJO010007045.1:37500-45000 GCA_016801955.1 Conus betulinus
TTCCCACCCAATAGTATCGCATTTCTCTTCCTTAGAACATTATCTTGTTTACTTGTCGATAAATAAATTTCATTCAGCTGTTAAAAACCCCTTTCCCTCTCGTGGTTAAAACCTCTGCCTTTTCTGTTAAAAGAAACCCTTTGGATATCCTACCGGAAGAATCCTCTCCACTCCTTACCAATACAATCCTACCTCACTGCTAACAGAATTCCCTCTTTTTCTCTTGCCAGTAAAACGCCCCCCTTTCCCAGCCCCATTAATTCTCTTCTTCAGTCCGTTTATAAAATGACCCGCTTCCACCGCACTGGTATAATCTGTCTAAGCTTTTTTCTTCAACTGTCTTCAGAAGGAAATTTTACCTTGCATCGATGGCTTCAGTACCTAATCAGACACACGATTTTCATCCTATGAATTATCAGAAGACCGCTTTACCTTGGGGGTGGTTATCCCAAATTTAGGAGTTCACCAGAAGCCATTAATGTGCGTTTTTAAAGCTGCATTTTGGGATACCGTCCACACCCACCATACGTGATATGGTACACAGGGATGAATCTCAAAAGAAAATTGAATAACGCCCCGCCCACATCATCAGAATTGCACCACGTTCAGATGGGAAGTGAAATGTCAGTCTTTACGTTGGAAACCTGCTGAAAATGAACTCACTGTTCTGAGTTCTGACCACAGAATCAATGTTCTCTCATTAAGAATTGGACTGTTCTAATGAATTCAGTTCCCTATGCACTTCTTGAGCACTTAGTGTTGTCACTGAAGTTTCGGTCAATGCTTCTAGACTCACAAAGTCTGTTAAATAATGTCATATCATTGTTTTCTCAATGGTCGACCTGGATTGTATCTCCTGCTACTATTGACAAATTTATATTGAGTTTGTCGGGAAATAAATCTGTTGCAGAAGAAGCCACATGGATATTTGTTCAGTTTGTTCAATTCAGTCAATTTGCTAATAGCTGTTTGGGTGGATTTTGTATCTTTAAAAGAAATAATGTCCTATTTTGTTTTCCTCAAACACGTCTTTTCATAGGAACGCTGTTAGCCATGCCCTTATCTATGCTAGAATGATAGAGATAAGGGATGTTGTTTCAAGAGATAGCTATGCTGATAATGAGAGGGAGAGTTAGCAGCGACAGGAATGTATCTTTTCTGGATCTACAAGTCTGAAAGTGGAGAGGGGAAGTGATTGCAAGGGGATGGGACAAGGGAAGAGAGAGAGAGAGAGAGAGAGAGAGAGAGAGAGAGAGAGAGAGAGAGAGAGAGAGAGACGTGCAAGTAGAAAGAAAGAATGGGTGCAAGAGAGACTGGGAAATAAGTACATAGAACAAAAGAGAGGCCGACACAGAAACAGACGGACAGAAGACAGATACAGTGAGCACACGAGAGGCTGACACAGAAACAGACAGACAGACAGACAGGGAAAGGTGGGGAGAGCTGAAGCCCTCCTCTGCTGCCCCCCAACACACTGTCAGATCCATGGAGAAGTGGTCTGAAGGAAATCGATCACGCGCTCAACCTGGGTCAGGTTCTGTGGACAGTAGGCTGGAAGCACTGGCCTGCCTCTGAGCTGTCTGCAGTGATCTGGCCTGTGTCTGTCTTATGTGGCGTATTAGAGATTCACGAAATCCTTTCCTTTCTTTTTCTACCCTTCTTTTTTTTTTTGGCTAGAGAATGTGGATAAAGAAGTAAGCGAGAGAACGAGGGCAAAGAAGAGAAGAATGATGAGGAGAAGAAAAAACGGAGACAAAGATGAAGAGGATTAATAACAAAAGACAAAAAAATAAAATGAAAAAAAAAAAGGAAAAAAAAGAGAAATCAAGAAGGAAAGAAGAAAGGAAAGAAAGAAGAAGAAGAAGAAAAGAAAGAAAGAAAGAAAGAAGAAGAAAAGAAGAAGAAGAAGAAGAAAGAAGAAGAAGAAGGTCAGGGACGGGGGTGGGGTGGAATGGGGCATGAGAACTGATTTTGTTGATTAAAGCCCAGTAAACCTCACAGTCTAAACCAAAACGAGCAAGACGAAGGAAGGAAAAGGGAGGATAAAGAAAAGGAAGAGGGCATTTTTAAAAGAAAAGCCACTTTGCTCATAGCCCAGAGGACTGCAGAGCCCAGGATAGAAAGCAGAAAAATGGAGGAAATAAAGGAATAGAAGAAAAATAAACCAAAAATATTTAAGAAAAAAAAAAAGAAACAGCAGCAGCGGAACGCAATAGGAGAAAAGAAGAGGAAGAAAAAGAAGGAGGAAGAGAAAATTTGGCAAGTGAGACAGGCGCACGTGCTGCATGTCTCCCTGATTCTGCCTTTCAAACTGTCCTCAATCAGTCACTGGGCGAACGTCTGAAGACTGACAAGCTCCACTGCAACTGGATGTTTTCGCTACATGTCTTTGTCGACCCAGCATTGGGAGAGGAGGGGAAGGAAGGGAGGGGAGGGGAGGAGAGGGGAGGGGCGTTCAGATGTGAGGAATTCAGCTTGGCTTTATCTCATTTGTTTCTTTTTGTTTGGCTTTTTATGAGAGAGAGAGAGAGAGAGAGAGAGAGAGAGAGAGAGAGAGAGAGAGAGAGAGAGAGAGAGAGAGATGTGTCAGAAGAGGAAAGAGAGAAGAGGAAGGCGAGGATGAAGAGAAGGCAAGTGAAGGACGAGAGAAGGGGGGGGGGGGAGGTGAAGACATTGTAGGAAAGTAAATGGAGATGGAGAAGAAAGAGGAGAGAAGAGCAGCAGGACGAAGAGAAGGGGATGTAAGCTGCATGGGAAGAGCACGTGACGAAAGGGAATCAGAGTGGGAAGAGGAGGAGACAGGGAGAAGAGGAGAAAGAGAAGGGAAACAGAAAGAGAAGATGAAGGGAAGATAATTAGGAGAAAGAAGGAGCACGAGCAAGTGAATTAATGGAGAATGAAAGCACAAGAGGAGGAGGATATGAGAGGAGGAGGAGGAGGAGGAGACGAAAACACGATAATCGCTATCTTTGATCCTCCCTTTTCCCCCCATCTTATATCAACCCCCTCCCCTCACTTCCCCCTCTCCCCCCACCATCCGTCAGTCCTCATGCTCACTCCCCCCCCCCCCCTCCCCGCACTTCCTGTTTGATCCTCTCGGACTTACTAGTCCAGTTATAAGTATGTTTCCCAACATCTCTTATTCTTTCGTTGCCTTCAAACTTTTACTTGGGTGGAACTAGTGTTGTTAGATACAGAAGCAATTTTTTTTTTGTGTGTGAATTCTGAACCATGGTGTGGTTCTGTTTGGTAGACTGAGTAGTAAAGTATGATAGAGAAATTTGAATCGAGGGCGAAAGGAGTAGAGAGGAGTTAAAGATTACAAAGAGTGTGAATTAGAACAAGCGGAAGGAGAAGGAGAAAGAGGAGGAGGAGGAGGAGGAGGAGGAGGAGGAGGAGGAGGAGGAAGAGGAGAGGAGGGAGGAGGAGGAGGAGGAGCTGGAGACGAGGGAAGGAGAACGAGAAGTAGAAAGGAGGAAGGTGAAAAGAGAGAGGAGGTGTCCAAAAGGGAAAAAAAGAAGAGGGACCAGGAGAAAAGAAGGAAGGAACAGAAGGAGGAGGAGGAGGAAGAAGAGGAAAAGGAGGAGAATAAAGAAAAAAAAAAAAGAGGAAGACAAGGAAAGGGAAGAAAAAGGAGGATAAGGAAGAGAAGACACCGAGAAGGAGAAAAGTAGAATGAGATAGGAGAGGAAAAGGTGGGCGAACGAAGAGGAGAAGGAGAACAAGAAGAGAAGAAGGAGAGGAGGGAGCAAGGTGATGAGACAAAGAAGAAGGCAGAAGGCAGAGAAGGAAAAGAAAAAAAAAGAGAGGATGAAGGACGAGGAAGAAAGAGGAGGAGTCTCAATGGTATTATAGCATAGGCATCCACGTAGAAAATTGCAAGGCCTTTTGCCACGTGTCTAAATGTCGTTCTTACTGATACATGAATATCAAGGACAATATTTCAAACCATTGACAGTCCGAAGGCGTGCTTCACAATGTAGGGCTCAGTACGCCGATCACCCTGCTGCTTCATTTTCACATGTAGTTTACATTAAACAGTAAACAAAAGAACAGCCACTGGGGGCAAACAGCATGCAGAGTACAGTGACAGACGGTGATAACGACAACGACGAAGAAGAAGAAGAAGAAGAAGAAGAAAGAAGAAGAAGAAGAGGAAAGAGGAGGAGAGGAGGAAGAGCAGGAGCTGGAGGAGAAGAAGGAAGAAGAAGAAGAAGAAGAAGAAGAAGAAGAAGAAGAGCAGGAGCTGGAGCCGAAGAAGAAGAAGAAAAGAAGAAGAAGAAAAGAAAAAAAAAAAAAAAAAAAAAAGAAAAAGAAGAAGAAGAACAACAACAACAACAACAACAACAACATGGAAAAAGAGGAGGTAGGCATGACGAAGAAAATGGAAGATCAAGAGAGAAGAAGAAGAAGAAGAAGAAGAGGAGAAGAGAGAGAGAGAGAGAGAGAGAGAGAGAGAGAGAGAGAGAGAGAGAGAGAGAGAGAGAGAGAGATAGAGAAATATAGGAGGCAGGAATGGAAGAGGGAAAGAGGAGCAAAAGAGATGGAGGCGGCAGGGGATGAGCAGTCCATGTGACAGCTGCAGGAGCTTCCTCCCTGTCCCCTCCTGTCACACTGTCCACAGGAAAATCAATAGAGTGCATCTTTGGACCCCTTCCTACAGTGCCCTGTGTCGGCGATGTCGCTCTGTGGAAGGTGCATTGAGCCCTTGGGGATGACAGGAACTTCCTTGACGGCCTAGTTCCTTAGACATCGGTTCAGCTCTCAGACCTCACTCTTTCGCTCTTTGCTTATAAATGACCAAACGATGCCATATGATAAAGAAGTCTTAAAAACTATGAAGTATAAACATAAGTTATAATAAGAGTGAGTTTAAGACAAAAATAGAAGAGACTGGGAGTTGTGTATCTCACATATTGAGATATTACCATATGAAAATATCTCTCTCTCTCTCTCTCTCTCTCTCTCTCTCTCTCTCTCTCTCTCTCTCTCTCTGTGTGCGTGTGTGTGTGTGTGTGTGTGTGTGTGTGTGTGTGTGTGTGTGTGTGTGTGTGTGTGTGTGTGTGTGTGTGTCTGTGTCTGTGTGTCTGTGTCTGTGTGTCTGTCTGTGTGTCTGTGTGTGCAACGTTGTGATGAAAAAGGGGATATTTCGTGTTTAGAAAAATTTAGCATGTGAAATCAGGGAACATAAAAGAGTAAAGGGCGGTACAATACCCGATACGGTTTTTAAGATCCGCTAGTTTGCAGACCATACAGCATTCACGTTAGAAGGAGATAGGGTATCGTTTGAAAATTCAAATCTGAAACTCTTAAACAGTTTGAAAACTTTTCAGGATTAAAACACATTTATGAAAAACAAACTGTAAATGTACGATTAGGAAAACTGAAGAGCTCAAAGCGTAAGTATCTGCTCAAAAGAAAAATGAAATGAAACCCTCTCAATCATAACATATTAGGTATTTGGTTCACAGACGATTTATCAAAATGGACAGAAGTAAACAAAACAGATAAATCTAACGAAGTTAAACAATAGTTCAGAGTTTGGTCAAAGCGTACATGCACACCTTTAGCCAGGGTTGCAGTAATAAAGGCCATGATACTTTCAAAGCCATCAGCTATGGATTCTGTTACCGAACGCCTAAGAAAATGAAGTAAAAAAGTTTCAGAAAACACGTGTAGAATTGATATGGAATAAAACAAAAATGGCAAGATCAAAAGAAAATATGCATTCTGTCGAAAATGGAGGTGTAGGTGTACCAAACTCAGGTTAATATAAACTTACCTAAGAACGTCCCTGGTCAAAAAATATACACGACGAATCCAAAATGGAAAAGAAATTAAGCGCAATGTTCCTGGAAATAGATTCATTTGACGTTTATGGACCTTGAAGATTTCTCAGTAAGAAAAAAAGTTACTGAATATTAGAAATATTTTTTTTCAATCCGTATGTTAACTTGGCAGATAAGATATTTTAGGTCATTCGTGAGGTACGTGCAGAGCCAGTGTTCTGTAGTGACAAGTTAGAGAGTCATAATGACGTCATGAACTTAAGAAATGGATTGTAAAGCAGATATTCCCTCTTACAGATGCTGTCAGTGAAGATGGAGGTTTCTTGATCAAAAAATGTTTTCCGAAAATCTAATACTGCGGTAAATTACCAAGATTTCAAGGGATGTACATCAAACATAAGAAGATATTCAAGAAGTGCAAATATTGAATAAACAACAGTCAGTATAATCCAAGAACAAAAGTACTGCAAATAATATCAAACGTTGAAAAAGGGATCGAAAATGTTCTATGGCACTCTCATATAAAAAAAATTAACCATATGTAATATCAGCTCTTTTGCAAAATGGGAAAATGAATTAAGCTGTGTGCAATACCTGGGAGAAAGCACTGAAACAAGTGAAACAAATTTAGAAATGAAATCAAAATGTTTCAAAATAAATGTATCACCATATTCCGGTTACAAATTCTGTCTGAAAGAGGATAAAATCCTTTCAAGTGATACGTGTTCATTTTGCGAAACTGACACCGATTCAGTTCAGTATTACTTGTAGCAATGTGGGTCTGCAAATCATTTCGGGTGGGGAGGGGAAGGGGCGGGGGGATAGAGAAGCGTGGGTTTACATGGTGTAGAAAAAATGAGGGGCATTCTAATATTGGAAAGAAAAAGGTTACTGTAAAACTAGAGATAAGGGCTATCGTGATACAGGAAAGCAGAGGGCGTTTTGTGACCTTGGAAAGACTAGAATTATACTGGCGTTGGGAAGAACAAAAAGAGCGACTGTTTCTACGACTGTAAAAACAAACATACAAAACTTATACTGATCC
This sequence comes from Conus betulinus, assembly GCA_016801955.1. Classification (NCBI taxonomy): domain Eukaryota; kingdom Metazoa; phylum Mollusca; class Gastropoda; order Neogastropoda; family Conidae; genus Conus; species Conus betulinus. The sequence goes on from JADBJO010007045.1 coordinate 44,335, forward strand.
AGATATTGGAGGAAGAAAAAAAAGTACAGAAGACGGCTTCTTCTGATGTCGTTGAGAAAGAGGGGGTGACTCTAATATTGGCAAAGGAAGACAGCCAATTCTGACGTGAACAGAAATAGCACTGGCATCATAAAGAAAAATGAGAGGCTCTGATGTTGGAGCTAAAAAGGGAAGGATCCAGGTAATCGAAAAGAAAGTATGGTGGTGTTGGAGGGGAGGACCGGGGGGGGGGGGGGGGGGGGGGGGGGGGGGGGGGGGGGGGAAAAAGAGAGTGGGAGAGTGAATACATGTGGGAGAGAGAGAGAGAGAGAGAGAGAGAGAGAGAGAGAGAGAGAGAGAGAGAGAGAGAGAGAGAAAAGTGGGACATATGAAGAGAAAAAGGAATGAGGATGACTGTTATTACACACACACATATATACATGCATATATAAAAAAGACCAACTGAAATTGTCCCCAAAGGAGGAACAGAGGGATGGAGAGAAATATGGATTTTATCTGGAAGACAAAACGACTGTTTTTGTCTGGGAAAAAAAAAAGAAACTACGTTGTCTTTCATCCAATAGGAACGAGAAAGATTTACCAATAAGGACAGACAACGAGGGGAAAACGGAGGGAGCAGTAGGGGTGGGTAGGGTGTGTGTGTAGAGAGAGAGCTGTAGTTGGAGA
>JADBJO010007045.1:47500-55000 GCA_016801955.1 Conus betulinus
GAGCTGTTGCCGTTTGTAGAGCAGTCTCTCAAAATCGTGTACAATCCTATTTCCAACCGCCCTGCTGCTCTGATTGGTCAACGAAAACACACGGTCATCCCACACAGGGCGACATCAGGGGCCATACTTATATGCCGTCGGTAAACTTACTTCTACAACGAGATTAACTCCTGGGTACAGACCCTGTAGGTTCAGCGCATTCTACTTCCGTACCTATATCATCTGGGTTTTGTCTCGGTTTCTACCTACGAAGTATCTAGAAAGTAAAGGGTGAAGGTCAGACAAAAAGAGGGATTCCTTTCTTCTGCGCACGTCTTGAATAACCTCCCAAACTTCTGCGTATGCCCGCAAACACGCTGACACAGACGCACATAAAGACTGAAAAAGCAGCTTAACTAAAACAAATTGATAAAAGTATCAAAAGGCCATAAACGTGATGAAGTCACACCCACACGCACACACACATACACACACTGACACAAAGTAACAGTGACACAGACAGTCACGAAGACAGATTTAGCCTACCCCCCCCCCCCCCCCCCACACACACACACCAAGAGCTAAGCCAACTATCGTAGCAGACAAACATGGGAGTTGCAGATACACTTGTAGAGCAGGGGGCCGATTTTCGTGTCTCAGTCTGTGCAAATCAATTCAATGTCTTCTCGGAGAGTGTCTGTCAGCTGGAAGATGTTGTGACGACGAAATCTTAACTTTGCGTGAAGTTCGTGATCTTTGAACGTGTCCAATGGCTTTGTTTTGATCTAACCCACGGCGAACTCATGCCCTGTCCTCGTTGTACAATACCCACCCCTCACCCACTGCAAACCACGAGGTTAAAGGTTACTCTCGACAAATGGATCAGCAAGTAACGGACCTCCGAGCTTACAACGAGGTAGTAGCTCACTTCCCCATTACCGACATGTAAGTACGGCCCCTGCTGTCTTTAAAGGTTTGTTGTTTATCTAGCGTTCCCATGGAATTCAGAAGAAACGCTTCAAAGACTATCTCAAAACATCCTTGAAAGCGTTTAACATCGATATCAATTCTGACATGGGAACAAACTGCTTTGGATCGAGCTAGATGGCGCTGCTCTATCCACAAAGGTGTCGGTTTATGTGAAGAGGACAGCTGCAGCGCAACAAAAGAGACAGAAAAGGAAAGCCCGCACCAGCAATCAAGGGCAGGTCTCCCACATTGCCTGTCCAAGCTGTCACCGCACATTCCGTGCATGCACTGGCTTCATCAGCCACCTGAGTATGCACAAATCATCTCCTCCCTCCTCCTCCCCTCAGCCTCTAGATGACTGAAGTGGTCCTCGTCGATTCGACCAAGGACAACATTGGTCATCTACAGTTCTTATGATAGTTACTGTTATTCAGAAGTATTTAATTTGGAAGACATTACTTAAGTTACACTTTGGTAAAGAAATTATCAACACATCCTGCCACCCCCTTCCCTTTATATGCATGCATATCTACCTACCTACCTACCTACCTACCTACCCACATACATACATATATACGTACATACATACATACACACTTAGATGCATACACATTTGCATTCATGGATGAATACATACATACATACATACACATGTAAATACATACATATATAGATATATACATAAATACATAGGCACGAAACTACATACACACATACACATATACATGCACACATACATACACACATACTCATCTACATACATACATACATACATACATACATACATACATACATACATACATACATACACGCTTGCGTATGTTCATGTGTGTACTTTCCATGCCTGTTCGTGTGATCTGTGTAAGCGGAAACATGTGAATGTGCTGAACATGCGTAATGTCGTTGAAGCTGTGTGTGAAAATGCTGAGTATGCGTAAAGTATTTGAAGCCATATGTAAATGTGCTGAGCGTGTGTAAAGTTCCTTCAGTTATGGTATATAATTTGTGGTCATTGTGTCCTCCTCTGGATGAAAAATAATAAAGTACTAGACATCTGTTGCCATGGGACAATCTGTTTAGTTAATGAAAATGTGTGTATAAGCTCGGCGTGTGCCAATGCCTGTAGTGATGGTATGTTGACTTGTAATTGTGTGAATCCTTTGTTTGGATGTAAATATGACCACACACACACACACACACACACACACACACACACACACACGCACGCACGCACACACACACACACACACACACACGCACACACCACACACACACACACACACACACATACACCACACACACACACACACACACACACACACACACCACACACACACACACACACACACACGCACGCACGCAGGTTGGCAGGCAGGCAGGTAGCAGGCAGGAACGCGCGCTCGCGCGCGCGCGCGCGCACACACGCGCGCGCACACACACACACACACACACACACACACACACACACACACACACACATCTGTCGCCTTGTGACAATCTGTGGGGTTTAAATTGTTTCTCTCTCTCTCTCTCTCTCTCTCTCTCTCTCTCTCTCTCTCTCTCTCTGAAGAGAGGAACTGCTATCAGTTAACACAGAAATGATTTAGTAATTTCAGGAAGAATGTCTTGTTATAGAAATATTTTCTTTCATAATTTTCAGAATATGCACCGAGCGCGTGTGTGGCTCTACTTTTGTTCTTGACCTCATTGTAGATAAGTCTGTGGCCTTTGCAATTAAACTATTTGAGTTTAAGTTTGAAGTTTTTTTTCTCTCTCTCTCTCTGTCCTCTCAGCATCAACAATCTGTATCTCTGTCGGAACAAGGCGCTCTAAATAAATGGAGGAGTTCTCCACCGCTTATCAAACCAGAGAGAAAGTGAGACGGGGCAGGAGAGAGAGAGAGAGAGAGAGAGAGAGAGAGAGAGAGAGAGAGAGAGAGAGAGAGAGAGAGAGTTGCGTGCAAGCGAAAGTGACAAAGCACCCCATTGTCGCGGTACATACAGCGGTGACGAAATGGGGGCAGAAATGAGGGAAATGCGAGTGTGAGGTTGTGATGAGGGGGTGGAACAGAGTGTTCAGATGTCGCAAATGGATTGCATCTGTTCCGCTTTGTTCTTCTCAGCACCCTTCTCCTCCACCCTCTCCTTAACACACACACACACACACAAACACACACACACACACACACACACACACACCACACATAGAGCGACAGACACACAAACAGACGCTCTGTCTGTCTGTCTATCTGTCTGACTGTCTGTCTGTCTGTCTGTCTGTCTGTCTGTCTCTCTCTCTCTCTCTCTCTCTCTCTCTCTCTCTCTCTCTCTCTCTCTCTCTCTCTCTGTGTCTCAGTTGTTTTTCGTACTCCCAGTTCTTATAGAACAGGGAATACTTAAGAATGGGAACGAAGAAATGCTATCTGTGTGTCTGTGTGTCTGTCTGTCTGTCTGTCCGTCCGTGGTCATAATGTGTTCTACTCGCTCCAAACAAAACTACTGGGCCAGTCTTTCTGAAAATTTGTAGGTATGTTCATTATGGGTCACGGATGACGCCCGATGTTTTATTTAACCGTTATATCCGTTACTAATCGCTATAACGGCCCATTACAGTTTTTTCTTCTTCATGGAATATCTCAGAAAGTACGACGCCGATCTTTCTGAAAATTTGTAGGTATGCTCACTATGGGTCACGGATGATGCCCGATGGTTTATTTTACCTTTATATCCGTTACTAATGGCTATAACGGCCTACAACGGTTTTTTTATTCTTTATGAAATTTCTTAGAAAGTACTTGACCGATCTTTCTGAAACTTTGTAGGTATGTTCATTATGGGTCACAGATGATGGCCGATGTTCACCAGAATAGCCGTTGATAACGGCTATAACGGCCCAAAACGGGTTTTCCTCTTTATGGAATATCTCACGCGTATTCAAGATAAACTGGGAGTACGTTTATAGCTTTGCATCTTGTTTTTACCCTACTCTGCCTTTATGTATGGTTACTGGTACTCGTTATGATTTTTTTTTCTGTATGTATTCTCGCTCAATCTATTTCTGAAAGAAAAATGTACTCTTATGTTCACACATCCCTTCAGAAGGGGCCAAGGCCTATTGTGAATAAATCTATCCGACTCCGACTCCGATCTCTGTCTGTCTCTCTGTCTCTCTGTTTCTGTCTTTGACCAGCTAAGAAGCTATCAAATGCTGGGGGGCCTTGGGGTGGTGTCGTTTGTCTTATCAAAAATGAGTTTATGTCTTTGTGAAGCAGGTCAAAGTGAGTGTTGAAAAGTTTCTGTTGTTCGCCATTAACAAGAACCTGTTTGGCGTAGGATGTGTTGTACGTCTGTGCGTACGTACCACCCGAGGGTTCTCAGTGTTATGACTATCTGGGAGTGGATGGGGACTGGATTGCCTTGCTGGAAAACTGTTTATTTGATAATGCCCTTGTAGATAATGACTATTTTGTGCTTCTTTCTGGTGATCTTAATGGTCGTACTTCTAACATCTCGCAGCCTGTGTCTGTTGAAAATGATCTTTATTGTCCACATTCTAAAAGAGATTTTGCTAACATTACAAGAAATTAACAAGATTCTGCTATGAATGGAGCTGATAAGTCCTTGCTAAACACATGCACTGCGTTAAACTTGTGCATTATGAATGGTATGTGTTATGGCGACCAAGAAGGACGCTGCACGTACATTTGTGATTTTGGATGCAGTGTTATAGATTATTTTTTAATGTCTAGTGATCTTTTTGCTTATGTGTGTGATACTTGTGAATTAAAAGTTTTAGACTGTACAGAAACACATCATATGCCTGTTACATTGTTTATTTCTTTTCCAAAAGAAAACAGTACAGATGATTTGTCTAAAGATAAGAATGTGTTCATTGAAATTTTTGTTTGGAATCCTCATTGTATTTAACAGTTTAATGATGTAGCAAATAGTGAACGTATACATATAATGTTAGATAATGCTATTCACTCCCCTGATAATGATGTCAATGTAGCCCTGGAAATATTTAAAACTTGTGTGAAATAGATGGCTGCGTGCATGAAAAAAGAGTATGCGTGAGGGGAGAAAGAGACATCAAGACTGGTATGATACGGAATGTTGAAACAAAGGAAAGAGATGCCAAACTGTTCAAGAAATTGCGTCGTTTGCGTCGTTTTTCTTTTTGAAGTAAAGATGTCACGTCGTTCTCAGCAAGAAAGCAATAGATATGCTTTCTGCGTAGCCAGAGGGAATATAAGAATCTGTTATTCTTTCAGGAAAAAAATACATAATTGTGCAATGATTGACAAACTGTCAACCTCTATAAATAGTCAAAAAGATTTCTGGGAAACTATCCATCAAATTTGTCTAAAAAAAGAAAAATGTAAGGAACCAAATTACGGTAGATGATTGATTGAAACATTTTAAAATGCTGCTGGAAAAAGATGATGCTGTTACTTCTCCAGAAAATGAGGAAATAGATGATGGTATAGATGATGATGATGATGATGATGATTTCTTCAACAGACCAGTTTCTGAAGTTGAAGTTGTGCTTGCATTAAGAAAACTTAAAGCCCCAAAAGCTGCAGGACCCGACGGTATTATTGGCGAAATATTAAAAGTGCGAGTGCATTCGTTGTTCCTTTCTTTGTAAATTTTTTTAAAAAAAATTTAAAGAAAGGATTCTACCCAGATGGTTGGACTGAATCGATTATTTTTGCCCCTTTATAAGAAAATCCGGGGAATTATCGTGGTATAAATTTGTGTGATACAAGCAGCAAAGTATATGGTATAATTATTAACAATCGCATACAGGCCTGGGTAACAGAACATAATATTACTGGAGAATATCAGGCTGGGTTTAAAGCTGGTTACTCTACTATAAATCATTTGTTTACATTAATGGCATGCGTTCAAAAATAATTTTGTAACAATTGAAAACTTTATGTTGCCTTTATTGATTTTGAGAAATGCTTAACACTATTAAAAGAAACTTACTCATGCTGAGAAATGAAATTAAAGGAAAATGTATCAGTTGTGTTACAAGTATGCATATCAGTGTGAAGGCTCGTATTAGATGTGGTGCTACTTTACTAATCAGTTATCTTGCTCGTCTGGGATAAAACAGGGAGACATATGTAGTCCAATTCTTGACTTGGCTATGGAGGTAATCAATAATGGCAGATATGGTGTTAGTTTTTTTTTGTTGTTGGGTTAGCTTGCATTGCTTTTGCTGGCTGACGATGTTGTCCTTTTTCCGAGACCTATTGTTGATTTGCAAACACAGTTAAATAGTTTACAGAAAGCATCCTCTTCACTTGTTTAAAGGTGAATACGGATAAGAGTAGTATTGATGTTTTTCATAAAAGGAGGTTAGGCTAGGAGAGAGAGAGAGAGAGAGAGAGAGAGAGAGAGAGAGAGAGAGAGAGAGATGGTAAATGATGGCAATATGATACCTATGGTGAATGCATATAAGTATCTAGGTGTTTATTTTTCAATTGATTGAGTTTTACTGTGGCATGTAGGGATATTGCTGGCAAGGCAAAAAGGGCACTTTACAGTGTAATGCAGAGGTTACGTCAGTGCAATAATTATTCTGTTGATGTTTTTTTTCTGAAACTTTTTGATGCTCAGATACAGCCAGTGATACAGTATGGTTCTGAAATATGGGGGATGGAAAAAGCTGTGCATTATTGTGAAAAGGTCCACTTGTTTGCCCTTAAGAAATTTTTGTCTGTTGATACGCGAACATCAAATGACCTTGTGTATGATGAATTAGGAAGATTTCCAATAACTGTTAACTCTATTTTTCGGTGTATTCGCTACTGGTTAGTTAGTACAAATGGATGAACATAGGCTACCAAAGAGAGCGTATTTAATGCTGTTATATTTAGATCATAAAGGCAAGAAGAACTGGGTGACAAATGTAAGATTATGTCCGTTTCAGTATGGCTTTGGATATGTATAGTTGAACGAGTTGTTGGAGGTGCAAATGAATTTTTTTTTAGTTTGTTTAAAGCAGCGACTTACTGATTGTAGACGGCAAACCTGGCAAGATCATGTGGACAACAGTGAGCGTTATTCGACGTATAGAATGTTTTGTGATTATTTGCACTGTACTCCAAAATACTTACAATTAGATATGGAGAGACACTTAACACATATAATGTCATTGTTTTTTTGGTGTATCAGACCTTTCTGTTCATTACTATAGATACAGGAATCCTACACCTAATGATCTGTTATGTCCATTCTCTAAGAATATCGAAGAAAACGAAGTTCATTTTGTTTTATGTTGCCCATTTTACGATAAATTATAGGAAACTGTTAATCGCTCCAAAATATTACAGAATAGCAAGTGCTTCCCATCATAATCTATCGTTATCCTCAGTTATCGCAAAAACTTTGAAAAAAAAAACTGCTGCATTTACTTGTACAAGGCTTTTAAAACAAGAGAGATTGCAACTCCTAAATTGATTTATAGTTAAGAATGTAGTTAACGTAATGTATAGTTGGTCTTTATGTTTTCTTTCTTTCTGCCGAAATCTTGAAGTTC
>JADBJO010007045.1:60000-62500 GCA_016801955.1 Conus betulinus
GGAGAGGAGAGAGAGAGAGAGAGAGAGAGAGAGAGAGAGAGAGAGAGAGAGAGAGAGAGAGAGGAGAGGGGGGGGGACGGAGAGAGAGAGGTGGATGGAGAGAGAGGAGAGGAGAGAAGAGAGAGAGAGAGAGAGAGAGAGAGAGAGAGAGAGAGAGAGAGAGAGGGAGAGAGAGAGGGGGACAGACAGACAGACAGACAGACAGACAGACAGGCAGACACAGAGATGCACTTTCAGACAGCAGCCTATGCTCTAGCAATCAATGCCAGACAGATAGCAGCTAGGCGCTCAGTTCTCTTCTTCTCTCCCTGATCCCCACGTTGCTCCACCTGTAATGTTTACCTCCTTCTCCCCCTTCTCCTCATGTTGTTCCAACTCCAAAGTCTTGTCATCTGCCAGACTCTGGTGGTGGGACTGATTTTCCGTGCAAGTGAACTGCCCTGGGTTCTTGGCTCCAACGGTACTCACAGAGAGAGAGAGAGAGAGAGAGAGAGAGAGAGAGAGAGAGAGAGAGAGAGAGAGAGAGAGAGAGAGAGAGAGAGATTGAGAGAGATTGATTGTTTGATGGATGCGTTGATTTCGTTGGTTAGTTGTTGGTTGAGTGAGTGATTGATTGATTAGTTAGTTGATTGATTGATTGATTGATTGATTAATTGATCTTTAACACTCGAGGATGAAGATGTTAGGCCGAATTCTAGTATAAAATCCAACCTTGTCGTGCCGCATCTTTTCAATATTTGTCATTCATATTGAAACATGAACATGATTACACTATACAATTATTACACCATTCATCAATGTAAGTGTTGGATAGGTAAGGAAAAGGGATGTAAACAAGAGAGAGAGAGAGAGAGAGAGAGACAGACAGACAGACAGACAGACAGAGAGACACAGACAGAGACAGAGAGAGGAGAGAGAGATGGGGAGAGAGAGAGAGAGAGAGGAGAGAGAGAGAGAGAGAGAGGGTAGGAGAGAGAGAGACATGGGGAGGGAGAGAGAGAGAGGGGGGAGAGAGAGAGTGAGGTGTGTGTGTGTGTGTGTGTGTGTGTGTGTGTGTGTGTGTGTGAGAGAGAGAGAGAGAGAGAGAGAGAGAGAGAGAGAGAGAGAGAGAGAGAGAGGGGGGCGGGCGGAGGGGGGGGGGGGGAGGCGTTGGAAGCAGGAGAGACAACGAATGCTGGGTTTGATGGTTCTATGGTTGCGATGGTGAATTCAAATTGTGTCCTACAGAAGAGATAACAGATTAAGGTTTATGATTTCCTTAAAAGCAAAAGGTTTTGGAGACGTGAGATGTTTACGCAGATGGTTTCTTTTATGTTTTTGGTGAGTTCGTTTTTAGTAGACTAATTGGAAGGGAACACCAGACATGTGATTCAGAGAGAGAGAGAGAGAGAGAGAGAGAGAGAGAGAGAGAGAGAGAGAGAGAGAGAGAGAGAGAGAGAGAGAGAGAGAGAGAAGAGAATGTTAAATACAACAAAGACGCATTCATAGAAAGAATGCTCTCCTCGTTTTTCCCCACACAAAACCGAAGAAATGATCAGGAAATGTCCACGCTCCAGAATAAACCGCAGTCAACTCACACATCCAATTACCCCAAATGGAACGCGCTCTGTTCTGCCACTCGTTCAATGGCCATGAAGCTGTTTTGTTCGCATGCTGAAAGAAGGGATCCACTGCGCTGCCACACGCATATGGCTGTCCACTGCCTTTCCCAGCACTCTGCTATGGACAGCAGCCAGGCTACATCACCATCAGTCTGGTGAGGCCACGAAAGAATTGCAAACAGAAAAGAAAGAGTCTGACTGTTGCACAGCTTGGGGACAAACCCGATTTTATCCATTCTAAAAAGCGATCTGGCAGCAGCACTGAGGGGGGCCAACATGTTGTATTTCATTTGTGTTCTTTATAATGCTGTTGTCATGACGATCAATGAGTGCATCTTCTTTAGAACCTTTTAGGCATGCAGTCGTCCCACCCACTCTTTGAGACCTGAAGAAGTTCTTCGATGAAGTGAACAATGCAGCTTTGAAAGAGTGAAATTGATCTTTTGCTTAATACACACATGTACATCGTTAAAAGCTAGCTCTCTGTTGTTACTGAGGACATTCTTACAAACGACATACCTGCCTATTGGTGTGTTGAGCCAACACAAAAAGATTCATCGTAAATGTTTTTAAATGTAGTTATCCGAACACTTTATAGTTCAACGAGAAGAAAATGACATTTAGAGAGTATGGGTGCATGCATTTCCTGATAAGTGTTGAACATTTAAATTGAAATGGAAAAAGAAAAAGCAAACATGGATAGTTTGTCTTGTAAGTCTGTGTCATTACCTCATTCCATGATTTTCTTTCTGTTGATATGCTGTCTGAAATTCCTTTCCTTTTCATTTTTGGAAAAAAATGATTTTGTGTTGCTAATTGTTTGGGTCACAGTTGTGCAACGTATGCACGCACGCACGCACGCACGCACGCACGCACGCACGCACACACACACACACACA
>JADBJO010007045.1:67500-75000 GCA_016801955.1 Conus betulinus
TTTTTTCCCCTGGCAGTGAGATAAGTTTGCCTTTTCTCTCATTGCAAGAACCTGGACATATAATATACGTAGCATCTGCGGTGTGTGTGTGTGTGTGTGTGTGTGTGTGTGTGTGTGTGTGTGTGTGTGTGTGTGTGTGTGTGCGTGCGTGCGTGCGTGCGTGCGTGCGTGCGTGTGTGAAAATCATTAGCTTACTGATCAAATCATTTTCATATTGTTTTCACCACTGACAAAGATGTACACCCAACCTCCTCCCTACCCTTTTCTTCACAAGAGGCTCACCTCCTGTACATTTCTCACTATCAAATTGATCTTCTTTCTTTCCAATTGGTCAGAGAGCTCTTGGTTCTTTCTCAGTCTTACCAAAATGGTTGATGAATCATCCCAGTAATCAACTCCCCTTCCCACCCACCTCACTTCCCATCCCACGTCCTTCGCTCCCTTTTTCCATTGATTCATAGCGTGGGCTTAACAATCTCCGATAAGAGAGCTTCCTCCCGTGCGCAAAAATGCCCATTTCAGTAGAAGATATGTTTATTGTTACTTTTCCCCCTCTTCATTTTTTCTCTTTTTCATTGGTCATGGAGCTCTTCGCTCTTTCCCCGTATCACCAGAATGGTTGATTAATTATTATGATAATCAAGTCCCCTTCCATCTATGGCTATTTTTGTGATCACATGCAAAATCGTTTATCTTTCTCAGCAGTCATATAATTCTCCCGTGTTCACATCATAATAGAATATCTCCCTCTGTAAACGGTCTTTTTGTCTATAGTCAGACTCTCCCTTTTTGTGAGCTAACTCCAGTGATCGTATTATTTTATGTTGCCCCTGCTAGCAAGGTCTCATTGCTGGGATCAGGGACAGCATTTACCTCCCACTAATCAAAAGTATTTTTCTATCTCTCCCAGTGAAATTCTCCTTTCTCTTCTTCCATCCTTTCTAGTTTATGCCCCTCCTTTACCCCCTCAGAAGATTCTCTTTATTCGTTGTCTGTATGAACAGTTTTTCCCTGCTAGGAAACATTTAGAATTTTCCTGAAAATCTAACGTCGTTTTACACTGCTGATGATATTACCGCTCTTTGTTGATAGTATACCATCCTCTCGTCGCAGGAAAATGTTCTTTTTTCATGGTAATGGTAACACGATCGTCTCCTCTCCTAGCTTGTGAATTGTCTTCTTTCTCTGCAGAGGGGATCCCGTTCTGTCATGGCTGATCAGATCCGCCTTACTCTGTTCCTAAGATCTTTTCTGTCCTTGGCATCTGCATGATTTTGTTTCCTGGCTAGCAACATTTCCAGTCTCTTTTCATGAAATGCTTGTCGTTTCTTCGCAGTAAAATCGCTCTTTTGTTGCTAGGAAAAAAAAATCCTGTTTCCCAAGCCAATATCTTCTCTCCATTTCAAGCTAATTATTCCACATCTTCTTGCTGCTAATAAAATAACGAAATCGTCCTTTTTTGGCTGTTACTAAATCATCACTTTTCTTTGCTGATTATGCCCTGTTTTATGATCTGCTTTTTTTTTCTGAGCTACAGAAATAATCTCTTTTCTCTCTTTAGAACACCATCTTTTTCCCTTGCTTATAGAAAGAATTTCCCCCTAACAAGTAAAATTCTCTCCCTTTACTAGTAATAATTTATGATGTTTTTCTTAAAACAAAAACCATAAGGTTTTCCTGACAAAAACCTGCTTTCTTTTACCTGCTGAAAATAAGTCCTGACTTTTTCCTGTTGATAAATCCCTCTGGCTGCTGGGCAGATCCCTTCTTTACCGTGGTAACAGAATTCTTTTCTTTCCCACTCCACCTGTGTTTCTCCCTCAGTCTGTAAATAGACTGACCCGTTTCCACCGCACCAACGTAATCTGTCCCGTTTCCCCGGCTAATGACAGAAGGGATTTTTTCCCTCGGGGAAATGACTGCAAAGCTTTATCAGATACTCTGAAATGATCCTGTTGATTATCTAATGATGTAACTATTTTGGGGATAGTGATTCCAAATTCAGGAGGCCACTGGAAGCCGTTGTGCAAGGCTTTTAACGTTACTTCCAGGTTAAATGTCAAAACCCATCAAACGAGATTTGGCTTCCAGGGATTATCACTTCCACAGAGATTCTAACACTTCAAACGCACCATCTTCACAGCACCACGTCAAAATGACGGTGAAAAGTGTCGGTCCCGAAGTTGAGTACTCGTGGAATATGAACCCACAGTTCCTGGCCGCTAATCTAGTACTTAATCACGAAGCCCTTCAGGCTGACATGTAATGTGTTCAGCGTCAAAGACTGACAAGGGGAAGGTCCGAGATTGCAAAATATGGATGTGGCGGACAACATCAACGTCAAACACGATCATTGGATAGATCGATGAATCAGATAACTTGCCGGACAGCAAGCTTTCATTTCTGTCTCCCTTGCTGCTGTCACTCCTCCTACCCCCCCCCCCAACCCCCCCCCCCATCAATCATCCCACCCACCCGCTCCGCGCCCACCCCCCTCCTTCCCCTTTGCCTTCTCCACAAAGCGTAGGCATGACAGTTTCCACTAAGAGATCTTCTTCTCCTCTCTAGACAATGGCCATTTGACTGGAAAACCTGTTCATTGATAGTACTCTTTTTTGTATATATATATATATATATATATATATATATATATATATATATATATATATAAGTTGTACTGACATTTAAGAAAACATTACGAACAGAATAACAACGTTTTTCATTCAAAGCAAAGAAGCATAATTAACACACCAAAATACGCGCGCACACACACATACACACACAAGCGCACACACATGCGCGCGTGCGTACTCACGCACATACACATACACATACGGACGCGCGTGCCCGCGCGCACACACACACAAAAGTACGCACTTACATAAATACACAAATACACGCATCTCAATACGAACACACTCATACCCTCACATACACTCAAACTTGCACACTCACACACACAGACTTACACACGCCCACACACACACACACACACACACACACACACACACACACACACACACACACACACACACTCACACTCGAGCACTCACACACACACATGCATTCACTCTCATCTCAAAACACACGCATGCACGCACACACATACGCGCGCACGCACATACACATCCACGCCCATTCAGGATACGCTTCGGTGCTCGCACCCCGATCCGTCGGTGCGCAACAGCAGGGGCCCAGAAATCCACCAGTCGGACATCGACACAAGTTTGGAGCAAGCTATAGACAAAAAGTATTTCGGAAGGATGTGTTCCATCAAACGGATGATGTAAGTGTGCTGCTGTGTGAATCAGACGACGACCTTCAAGAATATTCCTGCGATCCGTGTTCGGAAGACGATCGCTTTTTTTTCTGGTTTAACAACCAGGAAGAAAGACACATGTCATAAGAGGAATGTCTTAAATTGTCCTGCATTTGGAAAGGAAGACGCATCGGCAACACGAAGCATGCAGAGACCCAAGCATGTGCTGCACGCTGTCCACGGACTGATCCAGTTTTACCTGGGGTGACCGTCGTCTACAGAACTGACAGTGAACACCAGTGACATTTTCTCGTTCATGATTTCATCACGTAAAGTGAAAAAACAGGATATTGCTGTGGTTTCCATGTTAATAAAATCGAAATTGAGTCGCGTTTTGTTATTGTACATCCCGCCGATTTGCTTAAAGGGCTTTTACAGCCTAACAGCATTAAACTTCGTTCATTCGTTCGTTTGTCCAAACATCAAAGCAATAAGCCTATAGAGGAGATAATTTCTACATACACTAACATAAACACACACACACACACACACACACACACACACACACACACACTGACTGAGCCATATATACCGGAATTCAGAAACACCAATTCTGTGTGACTACATGTATATCCATACATGGTAGTCAAGGTCATTAAAGTATGGAACTGGCTGACATATTACTCGTAAGAGTCGAACAGCTTATGGGTGTATATATGATTGGGGAAGGGGAGAAGAGGGAGGAGGATGGGGGGGGGGGGGGGGGGGGGGATGAAAAAAGCCTTGCTCTACGTGCAAATTAGACGCCGAACCATACTGATATGGAATATGCCTTGAATAAGATTTTAACGTTTCAAAAATTCGCGAATTGGTTCTAAAAAACAAACAAACAAACAAAACCTGTTAGGGGGGAGGGAGGCATCGAGGAGAGGGTGGGGCGGTGGAAGAATTAAAAATATCTTCCAAAGTGGATGAGATTTAATAAGAGTAACAGCCAACATTGCCAGGCTCCAGCCGTTCTCATAACTGGGATTAAAAAACACTTGACAAAGTCAACGGAAGCTTGAAGGACTTCATCTTATCATGAAGAGGCTGACACTCACACACACACACACACACACACACACACACACACACACACACACACACACACATATATATATATGTGTGTGTGTGTGTGTGTGTGTGTGTGTGTGTGTGTGTGTGTGTGTGTGTGTGTGTGTGTGTGTGTGTGTGAGTGTGTGTGTGTTCTTTATGATTGAATATGTAGTTTCTCTGATATTGTTGATATCTAAATACTACGTCACTTTCCCAACAAAGATATCCTGATTTCAACGTACATGTCAGACACAAGTGACTGTAGCAAATGTGCTAGGAAGTGTATCTCCCTTCTTCTTTCCCAGGCACAATGTCTGGGAGGGCATGTTTTGCTATATTGTCTTGTTAGGCAACGTGAACGCAAAGCATGATGGCAGTTTCCACTTTCTGTGAAAAATAACCGCGATCCGTTCATTCCTGTCTATTGTTTATGCGATCATCTACAAAAGAAATAAAAGGGCGCTTGTGTGAGTGTGTACTTAGAACAAGCCTGGATGCACACAAGTTTGCGCGTACACTTGTGTGTTTTGTGTTTGTATGCGTGCATGTGTGTGTGTGTGTGTGTGTGTGTGGTGTGTGTGTGTGTGTGTGTGTGTGTGTGTGTGTGTGTGTGTGTGTGTGTGTGTGTGTGTGTGTGTGTGTGTGTTGTCCGTACCTTGCAAAAAAGGCCAGTACAAGACATTAGCCACAAACTCCAAACAACTGGTCAAAGGAAAAAGAGTTAAAGTGATCGCACACGTAACTTTGAGCGGTGTGGCATTCAGTGTGGCAGAGACACATGAAGACACTCGGCGTGCATTAGCCTAATTACAACATGGGAATCATCGGCAAACTGATACTGGTGCACCAGGAAAAGGAAGAAGAAGGAAAAAAAAAAGTAAAAAAGAGTAGGAAGAGATGGAGATGAAGAGGAAGGACAAAGAAGAGAAGGACAAATAAGGACTAATGAGAAAGAAGAACAAGAGAAAGCAGAATAAGAAGAAGAAAGAAGAGGAGGAGGAGGAGAAGGAGGAGCAAGAAGAAGAAAAGGGAGGAGGAGGAGAGGGGTAGAGGAGGAATACAGAAGATGAAGAAGAGGGAAGGGAGAGGAGGAATAGAAGGTAGAGGAGGGGAACCACGACAATAACAAGAGAAAAGGGATGAGGAGGAGGAAGAGGAGAAGAAGAAGAAGAAGAAGAAGAAGAAGAAGAAGAAGAAGAAGAAGAGAAGAAGAAGAAGTTAGACATCTAAAAGAGAGAACTAGAGAAGAAGAAGAAGAAGAAGAATAAGAAGAAGAATACTAAGAAGAAGAAGAAAGGAGGAGGAGGAGGAGAAGAAGAAGAAGAAGAAGAAAGAAGAAGAAGAAGAAGAAGAAGAAGAAGAAGAAATAAGTTAGACATCTAAGAGAGAGAACTAAAGAAGAAGAAGAAGAAGAAGAGAAGAAGAAGAAGATAAGAGAAGAACGAGAAGAAGAAGAAGAAGAAGAAGAAGAAGAAGAAGAAAGAAGAAGAAGAAGTTAGACATCTAAGAGAGGAATAGAACGAGAGAAGAAGAAGAAGAAGAAAGAAGAAGAAGAAGAGAAGAAGAAGAAGAAGAATGAAGAAAGAAGAACCAAAAGAAGAAGAAGAAGAAGAAAAGTAAGAAGAAGAATAAGAAGAAGAATAAGTTAGACATCTAAGAAAGAGAGAACGAGAGAAGAAGAATAAGAAGAAGACGAAAGAAGAAGAAGAAGAAGAAGAAGAAAAGAAGAAGAAGAAAGAAGAAGAAGAAGAAGAAGAAGAAAGAAGATAGACATCTAAGAGAGAGAACGAGATAAGAAGAAGAAAGAGAAGAAGAAGAAAGAAGAAGAACCAGAATAAAGAAGAAGAAGAAGAAGAAGAAGAGAAGAAAGACAGCTTTGAGAGAGAGAGAAGAGAGAGAGGAGAGAGAGGGAGGGAGAGAGAGAGAGAGAGAGAGAGAGAGAGAGAGAGAAGAGAGAGAGAGAGAGAGAAGAAAGAGAAAGGAACAGACAGACAGAGAGGCAGACACAGAGATGCACTTTCAGACAAGAGCCAATCCTCTGGTCATCGATGTCAGACAGGCAGCAGCTAGGTGCCCAGTTCCCTTCTTCTCCCCCCCTCTCTCTCTCTGGTGCTCCATCTCTAATGTTTACCTCCTTCTCTCTCTGGTGCTCCATCTCTAATGTTTACCTTCTTCTCCCCCTTCTCTCTCTGGTGCTCCATCTCTAATGTTTACCTTCTTCTCCCCCTTCTCTCTCTGGTGCTCCATCTCTAATGTTTACCTCCTTCTCTCTCTGGTGCTCTCTCTAATGTTTCTCTTCTTCTACCCCCTTCTCTCTCTGTTGCTCCATCTCTAATGTTTACCTTCTTCTCCCCCTTCTCTCTCTGTTGCTCCATCTCTCAATGTTTACCTTCTTCTCCCCCTTCTCTCTCTGGTGCTCCATCTCCAATGTTTACTTTCTTCTCCCCCCTTCTCTCTTGTTGCTCCATCTCTTCTCCCCCTTCTTCTCCCCTGTTCTCTCTCTGTTGCTCCATCTCTAATGTTTACCCTTTTTCCCCCTTCTCTCTCATGTTGCTCCATCTCTCCAATGTTTGCTTTCTTCTCCCCTTCTCCTCATGTTGCTCCATCCAATGTTTGCTTTCTTCTCCCCTTCTTCTCCTCATGTTGCTCCATCTCCAATGTTTGCTTTTCCCCCTCTCCTCATGTTGCTTCCACTCAATGTTGCTCCATCTCCCTTCTCCAATGTTGCTCATCTCCAATGTTTCTTCTTCTCCCCCTTCTCCTCATGTTGCTCCCATCTCCAATGTTTACCTTCTTCCCCCTTCTCCCTCATGTTGCTTTCTTCTGCCTTCTCTCCAAATGTTTACCTTCTTCCCCCCCCCTTCTCCTCATGTTGCTCCATCTCTAATGTTTACCTTCTCCCCCCCCTTCTCTCTCTTGCTGTCTAATGCTCCATTCTTCAATGTTTACCTTCTTCTCCCCCTTCTCTCTCTGTTGTTGCTCCATCTCCAATGTTTTACCTTCTTCCCCCTTCTCCTCATGTTGTTCAATCTCTAATGTTTACCTTCTTCTCCCCTTCTCCTCATGTTGCTCCATCTCCAATGTTTACCTTCTTCCCCCTTCTCCTCATGTTGCTCCATCTCTAATGTTTGCTTTCTTCTCCC
>JADBJO010007045.1:82500-85000 GCA_016801955.1 Conus betulinus
TCATCGGTCAATTGATTATGCAGATCTTGTGAATTTTTGTTTTGTTTATTTTGTGTCTTTTCTTTGGGGTGAGGGGGGTGGGTGGGTGGATGGGGAAGAGGTTGGGGGGGGAGGGAAGGGTGAGAGTGTATGTGACTAAATCACTTCAGAGTTAATCGACAACAAATGATAACAAAGAAGAGACAAATACATAAAGGTTCGAAAAAAAATCAGTTGATAGATAGATCAATTATGGAAATACATCAATAAATCTACGACAATAAACGAAGGAAGCGCTTTTATCTTGACAGCCAACCAATGAGGGCGAATGAGAAACAAGAAAATAAAGCACTGCCTAATAATTCATTTCCGTGCACTTGCGTGATCCTCTAATAAATTCCATTTCATTTAAGTTTATTTTTCTTTGCAACCCATTATCATTTCATTTTTGATTTTCATTCCCATGAAAATTGCAACCGAGAATTGACGAGTTTTTTTTTAATTTTTTTAATTTTTTTAATTTCCGATGCCTATCAAAACCAAGAACAATGCTCCCATTTATTCAATAAATTTCGTGTCTTCCGACATTGCTTTGATTTCAAGTTGACTAGTTTTTGGTCTCATTCCTTCGGCATCCATTTTCATTTGGACATAACAGTGGAGAAGTGGAGCAGCGACGTGATCGTCTTCGACAGTCGGAACCTCAGCAGCAGCACGGGACGTTTGTGGTTTTGTGGTCCATTGTGATGTGAGTTACCGTGTTTTTACCACCAGGAACTAATTGTCATGTCACGGTTGTCTCTTTCCACAATAGCCCTTGCTTACACACTCTGACCCTTTGCGTGCGTGCGTGCGTGCGTGTGTGCGCGCGCGCGTATGTGTGTGTGTGTGTGTGTGTGAGTGTGTGTGTATGTGAGAGAGATAGACAGTATCTGTGTATGTTTGTGCGTGCGTGTATATGCACGAGCGTGAGATCGCGCGCGTGTGTGCATGCGCGCGTGTGCGTGCGTGCGTGCGTGCGTGTGTGTGTGTGTGTGTGTGTGTGTTATTATTATTATTCATTATGATCATCATCATTATCATCATTGTCATCATCATCGTCGTCGTCGTCAACATTATTGCTGACATTATTATCATCATTATCATTATTATCATCGAAGAAAGAAACTCTAGGGACAGCTTGACAGCCGAAGGTCTTCAGGGAAGAACCCCCCCCACAGACAAGTGTTTCGGCCTGAACTCTTTACACTCTAAGGGCGCCAGACCGCATCCAATTCATAACTCCCAGATGCCCTTCTACTGCCAACTTTCCACCCTGGCGCTGCTGGGATTCGAACCCTCAATTTTTAGATGTTGTTGGATGGATGGGCGCCCCAAGGCGATGTTGATGTCTTACCCCACTGCTAACGGGACACCTGTTCTAAGTTGGGAAATTTAAGCCTTGTGAAGTTTTATTAGGATTCCCCCTCTCTGGGGGAATACTATTGTTATTGTAAAAATTATTTTTTTTTTTTTTTTTTTTTCCTTTTTCTTACCCTTTTTTTTCATCCAATCGTGTTGAAAATTTTCAGGAAAGTTGCAGGGCATTGTGGGCATGTGCAAACGGCAATCTTTAAATGAATTGACCGTTTTTTTTTGGCCGAGATATGGCCAAAAAAAGGCCAAAACGGCCAAATTTGAAATTTGAATAACTCTCAAAACGGTTGGACAGATCGTAATGATATTCAGAACACTTACATAACATTATATTTGCAACATGTACGTTATAATAACGAATGCAAACCGGAAGTGCCTGACAGTGTCACTGGTCAATTTCAGTTGTTTCACGAATAGCAAAAAACTGGAAATGACGTCACAAAACTAATTTACGAAAATGTTTCTGTAGCTATGGCCCAGTGCAGAAAGGAGTTTGGTATTGATATCTTAAAGGGTTTGGCAGTTATTTAAATTTATGCAAATTTAGGTACGCTCTAAAAGGCGAAATTTGAATATTTAATAGCTCAAAGACTAACAAAGTAACAGAAACCAAATTTTGGTTGCTTATGCAGTTTGATATGCTAATTAAAAAAAAAACCTATGTTGCAAAACACTTCGACAGACAGTTAAAACCAGTTAAAACCGTTATTTTTCATTTTTGAAGCTATCTCAACCAAAATTGGTGGATGTATGTGATTTGATATGCTGATTAAGAGTATCTATCTTACAAAACACTTCGACAGTAAAAAAAAAAAAAACGTTAAAAAACCGTTATTTTTCAAATATGCATCAGTCTTAACAAAAACTTGCCGATTAGATGTTACTTTGAACGCTGAACATGAATATTTAAGTTTACGAGAGCAATTTTGATATCCGACATCTAAAAACCGTTAAAAACCGTTATTTTGCAAATAAGAATCATTGTGACCAAAATTGGTGGCTAGATGTAACTTTGAGCGCTGAACATGAAAACATTAGTTTCATACAGTAAATTTCACATTTGACTGTTAGAAACGTTTATTTAAAAATATGCATCAACGTTTAC
>JADBJO010007045.1:87500-92500 GCA_016801955.1 Conus betulinus
TGTGTGTTATCTCTCTCTCTCTCTCTCTCTCTCTATCTATATATATATATATATATATATAGAGCAGAGAGAGAGAGAGAGGGAGAGAGAGGAGAGAGAGAGGACGGAGAAGAGAGAGCAAGCGAGAGAGAGAGAGAAGAGAGAGAACTGAAGTGAAAAAGGCAAAACAAGCAATGTAAACAAATTTGTTCCAACATTTCGAGCGACTGCTCTTTTTCAAGGATGATAGCTTGTTTACTTCGTGGACTCTCTCTCTCTCTCTCTCTCTCTCTCGTTGCAAATTAGAAACCAAAGACACTAGGGCAAAGCACACAAAGCTCCAGACAACTGTAATCAAACACAATGAACAGAACAGACAAAAACCAATACACGTGTAAGCACTTGAAGCCCATAGACACACAGAGCAACGATAAACTCAAAAATAATAATACATATCCTAACTGTAACTACCCAGAATCATTAGGCTTAGGAACTTTCTGATTTATTCATAGAAGATGACATGATTGATCACTTTTTAAAATGAAGGGAAAAAAAAAACTGGGAAAAAAGGAAACTGTTTCTTAAATTCAACTTGTATTTCTATAGAGTTTTGAAATAATTTCATCATTTCTTACACAGACAGATAGAGATAGATAGGTAGATAGATAGATAGATACATACTCATAGATCGCGATAGATAGATAGCAGACAGACATACACAGATACACACACCCTCATGCACACGAACACACACACACACAACACACACACACACACACACACACAACACAACACGTACGCACGCACGCACGCACGCACGTACGCACATATTAACAACACCTGATGTTGATGATATTTTGAGATGTGACTACGATCATAATTCATGAAATGTCAGATCGCAAAAGAACTGTGCCAGATAGATTTGAACTTAACTGTCTTTAAAGCAAGAATTTCTAAAATAGTGAACAGTATTTGACAGGGTGGAGTGAAGATATCAAATCATCACGTTATTGTCCACAACAGGCATCAGAGATATTTTGGGCCTACAT
Source organism: Conus betulinus (assembly GCA_016801955.1). Classification (NCBI taxonomy): domain Eukaryota; kingdom Metazoa; phylum Mollusca; class Gastropoda; order Neogastropoda; family Conidae; genus Conus; species Conus betulinus. The sequence goes on from JADBJO010007045.1 coordinate 88,529, forward strand.
TCTCGGAGTCTTACTTAGATGAGGTTTGGTATCACTCTGTTTGAATGTGACATCGGTTTATCACAATCTCATTAATTGACTTAGTGTTATGGAGAGTACCATTGTTCAACATTTTCTATCCAGTTACATCCATCTGAAATATTTATTGGAATATTCTTTACTGTTAGTTTCGCGACTTGAAACCTGATTAAAATATTTAAAACCTTTTTTATGTTGGGGAGTGAGTGTGCCTGAGAACTAAAAAAATGCGGACAGACATTAAACTGAAGTAGGCCTACACACTGTGAATTAGTCCACACCTACTGGCTTGTCTGCCACACGCTCGCACTTTCATTCATCAACGAAACAGAGATAGATTTCAGTTCAAGACAACGTGTACTGTATGATTCTTAACAACTTGTAAGGTTCGTTGCTGAAGCCTTTTTGTCAAACTGTTTGTGAGTTTGTCCTTTCTGTTTTTTCCCTTTAGTATGACAATGCATTTGTATATATCCCCATGGAGTGAACAGACATCAAACTCATGACAACAAAGAGATAAATATACAAATTTATGAGAACATAGGTACAGAAATGAGCGAATGAATGAAGGGAATGCATCCGTCAATCCGATACAACAAAAATGAAGCATAGCACTCTCATCTTTGTCGCTAACCAACGAACAAGAATGAGGAATAGAACGCGTCAGCTAAATCATTTAGGTCGTCCTCTGACATGGCTTGGATTTCACAGTGGACAGTTTTCAGCTCATTCTTCCAGCAATAATCCATTTTCATTTGGACGTCACGTTAAGTAACAGAGGGGAGTGGTGGGGGTGGGGGTGGGGGACCAGGTTCATTATTTCCTTCGACAACCAGCTCAACGGCAGTCGTGGCGTGTGGGGCTATCTGGTTCATTTGGAGGCGGATTGGCCGTGTTTTTACCACCCAGCACTCATTACTATGTCACGATTCTCTCTCTGCCCCCAATACCCCCCCCCCCTCCACACACACACACCACAACACACAACACACACACACCACACAACACACACACACACACACACACACTCCTTCGTGTGCAAGTGTGTGATGTGTCTTCTTTCTTCGGATTCCTTGATGATGACTGATGATGATGATGATGATGACGACGATGATGCTTATTGAAATTATTATTAAGTAGTATCATTGTTGTTGTTGTATTATTATTATTATGAATCATTAGTATTGTTGTTGTTATCATCATCATCATTGTCCATTATCATTACCATTATTATTAGTATTGTTATCATCATCATTAACTATTGTTATATCATCATCATCATCATCACTATTAGTCATTATCATTATTTTACAAACCACCACCATCACCACCACCACCACCACCACCACCATCATCATCATCATCTCATCATCATCGCACTGTTATCCTTCATTGTTATTATCACTATTATTATTATTGTTTTTTATTATCATTGTTGTTGCTGTTATCATTATTATTATTATTATTATTATTATTATCATTATTATTATCATCATCATCATATCATCATGATGATATTATTATTATTATTATTATTATATTATTATTATTATTATTATTATTATTATTATAACTTCTGTGCACTGCTCTGTAGGGTTTTTAACATGTTGTGATCTCTCTTTATCTCTCTCTCTCTGTCTATCAAACACCACACGCACACAACACACACGCGTACACCACACACCACACACACCACCAACACACACACACACACACACAACACACACCCACACCAAACACACGCGCACACACACCACACACACACACCAACACACACACACACACACACAAACCACACACACCACATGAACACACGCATACACAACGCACACGCGTATACACACCACACACAACACACACACACACCACACACACACACACCACACACACCCACACACACACACACACACACACACACACACAAACATACCACACACACACACACGCACGCAACGCACGCACGCACGCACGCATGAGCACACACACACACACACACACCACACACACACACCACACACACACACACCACACCACACACACACACACACACACACGCGATAGTATGCACAGACACACATACACACGAGTTCCCATCAAGCGTTAGGATTGTTTCCCACTCAAGAAAAAAAACATGTCTAGATTTACCATATTTTGTAATACGTGGGAATGCATTTTCTTTAGTTTAATTTGGCCTACTGGAAACCAACAACAACAAACACCAACAACAACAAACATACAACAGTGAACAAACTGCAATTTCACTCGAAGCTCTGCAATATCATGATTACCAGGAGCTTGCAACAAACAGTTCGATTTCGGTTATGATTACTACTGGTCGATTCAAATCGAAAAATATCTTATATATTGCTTTGTATTTGCAAATTCTAATGTGAGGTTTGCTTGCCAGATGATGTATGCACAAAATATAGGACGTCTCTTCAAAGTACCAGAATAAAGTTCGAAAGAATCTGAAGCATCCAGAAATGGTACCTTTGATGTTTTTGAGCTTTCGGATGATTCTAACATGTGATTGTAGTCGAACTCTACTTGAAAGTCACATGCATTTTGATTGGTCGTCCTACATTATATTTCCCAACTAATCCAGGCAATATACCCCGTGATTATTATATGGTTAAGGCACACGGTGTTTGTTTCTTATTTTTTCTTTCGTTTCGATTTTAATGATCTTAAAATAATTGAGGGAATGAGATAGCAATGACGGAGAGCGCGAAAACTGAACATGAAAGTGATAATATTTGAAAGGACACGTTCTTGTTTTGGGACTGTTGCAGCATTGATTTGTAAAATATCTGCTGTAAGTTAAAGACTGAACTTGTTGCCCAAGTCGGACCTTTTCTCTGTCCAGATCGATTCAGTGAGAGAACAGAACAAGAACGTTTGCTACCTGCCTTGCAATCAGCATCCAGCTCACTGAAGTATCGAAGAACAGGAGTTTGTGTTCTTCCTAGTCGTAATATCTGGAATGTCTCTTTAGTTACTGTACCAGATAAAAGTCAGTTTGGAGAGTTAAAGGCGGCGAAATGTATGTCTCTCTCACCCCCCCCCCCCCCCCCCCCCCTTTTTTCCCCTGGCAGTGAGATAAGTTTTGCCTTTTCTCCTCATTGCAAAGAACCTGGACATATAATATACGTAGCATCTGCGGTGTGGTGTGTGGTGTGTGTGTGTGTGTGTGTGGTGTGTGTGTGTGTGTGTGTGTGTGTGTGCGTGCGTGCGTGCGTGCGTGCGTGCGTGTGTGAAAATCATTTAGCTTACTGATCAAATCATTTTTCATATTGTTTATCAACCACTGACAAAGATGACAACCCAACCTCCTCCCTACCCCTTTTCTTCACAAGAGGCTCACCTCCTGTACATTTTCTCATCTATCAAATTGATCTTCTTTCTTTCCAATTGGTCAGAGAGCTCTTTGGTTCTTTCTCAGTCTTACCAAAATGGTTGATGAATCATCCCAATATACATCAACTCCCCTTCCACTTCCCATCCCACTTCCCATCCCCACGTTCCTTCGCTCCCTTTTTCCATCGATTCATAGCGTGGGCTTAACAATCTCCGATAAGAGAGCTTCCTCCCCCGTGCACAAAATGCCCATTTCAGTAGAAGATATGTTTATTTGTTACTTTTCCCCCTTCCTCTTTTCTCTTCTTTCATTGGTCATGGAGCTCTTCGCTCGCTTTCCCCGTATCACCAGAATACCACGGGGTTGATTAATTAATTATAGATAATCAAGTCCCCTTCCATCTATGGCTATTTTTGTGATCACATGCAAAATCGTTTATCTTTCTCATCAGTCATATAATTCTCCCGTGTTCACATCATAATAGAATATCTCCCTCTGTAAACGGTCTTTTTGTCTACAGTCAGGACTGTCCCTTTTTGTGAGCTAACTCCAGTGATCGTATTATTTATGTTGCCCCTGCTAGCAAGGTCTCATTG
>JADBJO010007045.1:100000-105000 GCA_016801955.1 Conus betulinus
ACATTAATCTTCTACTTGATATGGAGGTGTTTAACTGTTCAAAATTAGCTGTTCACTCCCACACGAGAGACACTTGGCAAATGGCATGTCTCTTATTGCTCTGTCAATTTAACAGAAGATTCATTAGGACGGTTCTCTTGTACATGTATTCAACTGAATGCTTCAGAGCTCAACACAGAGAATATAGCATATTTAAGTAAAGACGGGTGCTCGTAATATCTGAGGTCTATTAAAAGTACATGTTAATACAGAGAAGAAAAAAAGAAACATGGAAAGCATGTCTTTTGAGTCTGCAGCTTGACTCAACTTTCCATAAGCTCTTTCATATCATTGTAATCGACGTGGTATGATCTTACATTTTTAATTTAACAGGTTTCAATCTAGCATGGTGAGCTGAAGCTCCAAATCCAAGCTTTTTGTGAGCAATCGGTCACAACATTTTATTTTGAGGAATGTACTCTTTTTTTTTTTTCCAGTCGATCTGAGTTATAAAGATGGCATACAAATCTCCAAGTTCAGAAAGAAACAGAAAGAGAGAAATGAATGGAGGAGAAGAAGAAGAAGAAGAAGAAGAAGAAGAAGAAGAAGAAGAAGAAGAAGAGAGAGAGAGAGAGAGAGAGAGAGAGAGAGAGAGAGAGTTCAACATAAATAAAGAAGCATGCATACATAAAAATGCGGTCTCTTCTTCCCTCCTTCCCCCCTCTCCTCTCTCTCTCTCCCTGTGTGTGTGTGTGTGGTGTGTGTGTGTGTGTGTGTGTGTGAGAGAGAGAGAGAGAGAGAGAGAGAGAGAGAGAGAGAGAGAGTGTGTGTGTGTGAGTGTGTGTGAGAGTGTGTGTGTGTGTGGTCTCTTTCAAGTCCCTTCCCGACACAGAACAGAAAGAAACGATCACGACATGGCCACGCTCCAGTGCAAACAGCAGTCAACTCATACATCCAATTACCCCAAATGGAAAGTCTGTCTTCTACCACTCGTTCAATGGCCATGAAGCCACTGTGTTCCCAGTGGATAGGGGTTCACTGCACTGCCAGAGGCACAAGAGTTGTCCCCTGGACAGCAGCCAGGCTTCATCACCTTCACTCTGCTGAGGCCATACAGGGAATGATCGTTAAAATGAATGAGAAAAACAAAACTGACAGTGTTTATTCTCAAATGCAGTCTTGCCGCAGCATTGGGTGCGTTTAACATGTGTTTAATTTTTTTTTTTTTTTTTTTAAATGCTTTTGTATTGACATCTAATGAGCGTATCTACTATTGAATCTTTGGGCATGCAGTTCGTCCCACCCACTCTTTGAGACTTGAAGACGCTTTTCAAACAATTGAGGAATGAAGCTTCTGATAGAAGAAGTAAACATTGATCATTTTTGCTTGTATAGAGATATCCGTTACAAGTTTTTATCTCCACTCACACACGAGGGACACATTCTGGCAAATGACATGGCTGCCTGGTGGTCTGTCAAACCAACAAATTCATCCTAACTGTTCTTTAGGTGCATGTGATTGAACACTTTAGAGTTCAACACAGAAAATATGATATTTAGTGATGATGCGCCCACATACCTTGTATGTCTCTCTCGTCCTCTCATCTGATAATCTTCTTTTTTGTTAACATAATTTATCTGAAAGTCCTGTACGTGCTTCATTTTTGAAAGATAGTTATGTGGTGCCGAATATCTGGGTATCAGTTATACAACATATGGTGTAACATTGCACACTTTCTGTTCTCTTGACCTCTCTCTCCCCATCTTTCCCAAACATATTGGCAAGTGCGCAAATGTTCATGTGCTCCACGAACTTGCACACACACACACACACACACACACACACACACACACACACACACACACACACACACATGCACATGCTGCACACACACACACACACACACACACACACACACACACACACACACACACACACACACGCACACACACACACACTGCACACACACACCACACACACACACACACACACACACACACACACACACACACACACACACACACACACACACACACGCACACACACACACACACACACACACACACACACACACACACACACACACACACACACACAACACACCCTCTCTAACACAAAAACACCTTTCCTGTTCACAAAGCTAACCACGTTCTCTTTCCAAACGGCAGCCGAGTTATTTATCCCCCCCCCCCCCCCCCCCCCCCCCCCCCCCCCCCCCCCCCCCCCCCCCCCCCCCCCCCCCCCCCCCCCCCCCCCCCCCCCCCCCCCCCCCCCCCTAAACGAAAAAAGCGAAGCTTTCTCCCGCTCGTTCAAAGGCCATGAAGCCGTTTCCTTCCCAAGCTGAGGAGAAGCATTCACTGCACTGTCACAGGCACAAGAGTCCTCCACTGGTTTTTCCCCAGCACTCTGCTGTGGACAGGGGCCAGACTTCATCGCCATCACTCTCTCTCCAGGGGCCCCGAATGGGATGCAGGAAAAAAAGAAACAAACGAAAAGAAAAACAGAGAAGAAGAAAAAAAAAGGAGAATGCGGGGTGTTTGACGGCCCATGGGAAAAGGAGTCATTTTTTTTTCTCCTGTCTTCCTCTTCTTCTGTGTTGTGTTGTTACTTTTGTTCTTTTTCTTTTCTTTTTCTTTTTTGTTTTTTTTTTCTTTCTTTTTCTTGCTTTCTTTTCTTTTTTTTTCTTTTTTGCTCGTCCATTCCTGTAGCTTTCCTTTATTTGGTCTTCCCATTAGTTATTTCGTTTTTTTCTGCTCCCCCCCCCCCCCACCCCCCCCCCCCCCCCATTTCATTTCTTTTCCTAGTTTTGTCCAATTTCTTTTGTTATGTTTTGTTTTCGTTATCACTCTTTTTTCCTTTTCTTTCTTTGTTTATGCCTCCCTTTTGTTTCTCCTGTTTGTTGCTTTTGCCTTCCCCTACTGCTTCTCACTCCGTTTATACTTCTTCCTAATAGTATAATACTTGCCCCTGTTCTCCCTCCTGTTTCTTCTCTTTGTTTCTTCTTATCTTTTCCTTTTCCTTTTCTTTCTTCCTTTCCCCTTTTCTTTCTTTCTTTTTTTGTGTCCCTCCCTTTTCTTCTCTCTTCAATCGGGTGTTCTTCTTTCTTCCTCCCTTCTTTTTCATTCTTGCTTGTCTTCATCCCTGGTAAGCTATGGTGATCTGCTGAATTAAAAGGAACTGTAATGGTCTCTTTTTTTCATATCTCACTTTTTTTTTTTCGCCAGTTTTGGCATCTGAAATTGTTTTTTACCTGCCTCTTTGGAAGAGGTTTTTAGCTATCTCAGCTTTAATCTGTGACGTTGCTGTAGCATTAACTCATCATTTGTTACCCGTCATGGGGTGTTCTTGTTTCACATTTGCTATCATATTACATCATTTTGAAATGTTCATTCACGTTCTTCTTTGCTGTTGCTTATGAAAACTTGAAACTTTAATCATCTTTGAAGGGCGGTGGGGGTGGGCGGTTGGGGGTAGGGGGATGCATAAACACACACACACACACACACACACACACACACACACACACACACACACACACACACACACACAATTCTTCCTGTCTGTCTGTCTGTCTATCTGTCTCTCTGTCTACCTGTCTGTCTGTCTGTCGGTCAGTCGGTCTGCCTGATCTTGCTTTCGTGTTAACTCACCGTGTTTTGCCCGGTGTGGGGTCCTGTTGCTCAACATCTGCTATCATCGTATGTTAGTTTGAAATGTTTATTTACATTTTACTCTCGCTCACGTCACCTTAAAAAAAAAAAACCTGAATATTTGATTCACATATTCTGGCAGTCCGAAATGGCACCATGTGGATAGACCGTGGAATTGAAGGACACACTGGGAGTTGGTTCCCCCCCTTTAGCGCTTATCTGCCCCATGCGCACAGTTTCATTTCAAAAAGAAAAAATAGGTTAAAGTTCAAGACAGGGTAATGCTAAAGATGTTCATTATGATTCTTAGCAACCAGCGACATTCATTGCTGAAGCCATCGGTCAATTGATTATGCAGATCTCGTGAATTTTTGTTTTGTTTATTTTGTGTCTTTTCTTTGGGGTGAGGGGGGTGGGTGGGTGGATGGGGAAGAGGGGGGGGGGGGGGGGGGGGGGGGGAAGGGTGAGAGTGTATGTGACTAAATCACTTCAGAGTTAATCGACAACAAATGATAACAAAGAAGAGACAAATACATAAAGGTTCGAAAAAAAATCAGTTGATAGATAGATCAATTATGGAAATACATCAATAAATCTACGACAATAAACGAAGGAAGCGCTTTTATCTTGACAGCCAACCAATGAGGGCGAATGAGAAACAGAAAATAAAGCACTGCCTAATAATTCATTTCCGTGCACTTGCGTGATCCTCTAATAAATTCCATTTCATTTAAGTTTATTTTTCTTTGCAACCCATTATCATTTCATTTTTGATTTTCATTCCCATGAAAATTGCAACCGAGAATTGACGAGTTTTTTTTTTATTTTTAATTTTTTTTTAATTTCCGATGCCTATCAAAACCAAGAACAATGCTCCCATTTATTCAATAAATTTCGTGTCTTCCGACATTGCTTTGATTTCAAGTTGACTAGTTTTTGGTCTCATTCCTTCGGCATCCATTTTCATTTGGACATAACAGTGGAGAAGTGGAGCAGCGACGTGATTGTCTTCGACAGTCGGAACCTCAGCAGCAGCACGGGACGTTTGTGGTTTTGTGGTCCATTGTGATGTGAGTCACCGTGTTTTTACCACCAGGAACTAATTGTCATGTCACGGTTGTCTCTTTCCACAATAGCCCTTGCTTACACACTCTGACCCTTTGCGTGCGTGCGTGCGTGCGTGTGTGCGCGCGCGCGTATGTGTGTGTGTGTGTGTGTGAGTGTGTGTGTGTATGTGAGAGAGATAGACAGTATCTGTGTATGTTCGTGCGTGCGTGTATATGCACGAGCGTGAGAGCGCGCGCGTGTGTGCATGCGCGCGTGCGTGCGTGCGTGCGTGCGTGCGTGTGTGTGTGTGTGTGTGTGTGTGT
>JADBJO010007045.1:110000-115000 GCA_016801955.1 Conus betulinus
TGTATTTCATGCATTGATTGATGGAGAAAATTAACTCTTTTTCACATTTCTATTTATTTCATCGTTCATTCATTCGTTCATTTGCTTGGTTATTTAGCTTTATTTCTTTCAAATTGTGTTATTAATAAGGTCAGTTTTGCATATTGTTAGGCTTCTTTTATTTAGAGGAAAATTCGTGGTTGTTTATTGATTGCATATCTTTTACAGGTTCCAACTGCTGTGTGTGAACCTTTTCTCCATTGAGGATGCGTAGTTTGTATGTCTTTTATTTCTCGCTTCTAATATATGCTGTTATTCGCACGGGTTTTTGCCACAACAAAATAGTACTAAACGGTACTACCATCAAATCAGATTATAGTTCGTGAGGGCGGATAGATGACGCAATACTCTCTCTCTCTCTCTCTCTCTCTCTCGGTCTCTCTCTCTCTCTCTCTCTCTCTCTCTCTCTCTCTCTCTCTCTCTTCGTAGCTCACATTTATTGTTTACTCGTATTTATATTAATATTTTTCACTCAATTGGAGAGAGGTGAAAATGTCTAAGCATTCAGTTTATGATTTAGTTCCTAAAGTTCACTTCACTTAGATACCGCCGGCCCCTCACAAACAAACAAACAAACAAACCTTGCCTGTAAGGATTAGAGGTCAGAAAGGAAATTCTTGTTAATCACACTCTTTCACTGTGTTCCCCAGTGCACTAAAAATAGTAACACGCCCCGATTGGTAAGGAGAATCGTCGGCATTTTTTCCACTTCGTGATGACTGTCAACTGCCGTAGCAATAGAGTGATTCCAATGACGTGCGCAGCTTCACATTCACAACCTTGTATGAGCCCATGACGTTCTGATCATCAAATCATCGCATACTTTTCTTGCGCAGGACTCGACGATCCCTTTGGCCTACTTTCTCCAAGTCTTCATAGATGAGGTTCTAAATAACTTCGTGTTTATTTGTTATGTGGGTTTATCTTTAATTCGCTGCTGGTTAACTCTAATGGAGTATCGTTTTTCAACATTTGCTGTCATGTGACATCAATTAAAGTGATCATTTTCGTATACTTTACTGTTGGTTCTGCGACTTAAAACATGATAATATTTAAATGTTTTGCATGTGTGTCTGTGAGACAGAAGGGAGAGTATCTTTGCATCGCAGATTAAGGATAAACATTAAACTGACGCAGACACTGCAAATTAGTCATGTTTACCGGCTTGTTCGCCCCACGCTCACACTTTCATTGAACAATGAAAGAGAGACAGACTGAAGCTCAAGACATAGTGATGGTCAACGTGTTGTGTATGATTCTCCACAACGTGTAAAGTCCAGTGCTGATGTTCTTTGTCAATTGTTTATGGAAATTGTGACTTCCCCCTATTCCATTTCGCTGTCTACTGTGAATATGCGCTTGTCTAAATCCCCATGGCGTGAGTAGCTATTCAAGTGATGACAACAACTGAATAGATATAAAGAAAAAATAGGTAAATACGTTAGCGAACAAATGAAGAAAATGCATCAATAATAAATCGACAATAAAACGAAATACAGCGCTATTATCTGAAAGTAACCAACGAACAAGAATAATGGATAGAAAAACTCCTAAATCATTCATTCCTAGCGCTCCTGTGATCCTCTATTAAATTCCACTTTCATTCCAGCTTGCTCGCTCTCTTTTCAATTTTACAAGTGATTTTGATTCTCATGGAAATTGCAACCGACAATTGAGATTTTTTTTCCAATGCACATCTAATCCAAGAGTGTAGCTCCCATTTATCCAATAAATTTCGTGTCTTCCAACATCGAATCGCCAGTAGACAGTTTTTCAGTTCGTTCTTTCAGCATCCATTTTCATTTGGTCATGATAGGGGGCTGTGGGGCACGTTCATGACATCTCAGCAGCAACAGTGGTGTGTGATGCTCTCTGGTCCATTTGGAGGCGAGTGACTGTGTTTTTACCATCAGCGACAAATTGTGATGCCATGGTTCTCTCTGTGTCTGTGACGAGAGCCGGGAGTGGTTGGTGGGCCCTCTAGGGGAAGCACTAGGAATATTTTCTCTATGAGAATTATATTAATATTTCACTGCCACCCTCTCTCTCTAACCAGTGGTGGAAGGAGCAACTTTCCAGTACTGGTCATCAAAAGAAATTTACATTTATTGCTGGTACTGTTAAAATACTCAATAGTGGCCTTGAGACAGAGACAGTTTCCCCAGGCCTGTACTCTTATAAGTACTTGTAGCTCCAAGAAACAGAATTAAAAAGAGAAGTTCAAACATTTCAAAACTGATTGAACAACAGAGAACAGACACAAGTTGAGTGCAATTTCACATGTCAACTTTACTTGCTTACACATGGGTAAGTATATACATGTCTGTTCTACAAGCTGAGTTTTAGTTCTCATTGAATCACAAAAATTAAGTGCCCTTCCTCACTCTGACTTTACTTACTTACACTCAGTGCAGTAGTTTAAGTTGGAATACAGTGGCTATGTCAATGCTACTTTATGTATACTCTATAATCTATATATTCTTATACACATAACTTTGCTTGCATACACCCAGTGCAATAGCCAAAGTGGTAATCATAGACAAGTTCTCATTGTTTCATCATAAAGTAAGGGTAAGTTCGGAATGAAATTATCTTAACTGAGTTGAAGTCCACTTGGATTATGATAACTCAGCTTAAGTTGGAGAGGATAGTTGATCTCTCTGGTGGCTGGTGACTGATCCTGCTGTGTAGACCTGTTGCTGTATGGCTGGGCTGTGGCGTGTCTTCACAACCTGTCTTGCCCAGTGGTTGTAGCATAACCCCGGCTTAAGGTGCAGCCACAGTATATGGTGTAGCTCCAGTTTCTGGCGTAGCCATCGTGTATGGTTTAGCCACAGTTTGTAGCATAGCCACAGTCCCAGGTCTGTAATAAAGAGAACCTTGCCTGTACTTAAGTAGCTGAGTGGCTGGCTTGTCGAGTTCACATATTTACCCTCTTATCTTTCAGAAGAGGTGTGAGAACTCAGCCAGCAAATGTTTGCTCTGTTGTAGAGTTTTTTTACTATGACTATCAATCTCCACCTTTGTTTAAAGGCTGAGTTAAGCTTACAAAAGGGTAGGAGCGAGTAATACAATGCTAACAGTTTCAGTCAAATAAATTTTCAATGTTTCTTATGAATTAAATCACATTAACTTGGAATACACTTAGCCCAAGTACACACATGTGGTGTAGACTTACAGTCATACAGTTCAAAGCATTCCAACAATCACCAGTATTTATAAATCAGCTTAGCAGTTTTTCACCTAGCAAAGTCAGGTTGAACACAAAGAATAGTGGTCAGATTGCTGACCAAACATAACCACATGGTGATAGCTTTTACCACATGGTGGCAAGCAAACTACAACATGGCACAATCATTCATCATTTTGATAAATGTTATGAAGTATTTGTGCAAGGTTACACTGTAAAACCACATGGCATACACATAATCAATGCCTAGATTCAAAATGTAAAAACATAGTTTCAACTTACATTTTTCTGGGATGAATCAGTAACTTCAGACTGGGTTTTTCAGATCAGAGGGAAATAACCATGCCCCTCTCTCTTGATTTACCTCTGGCATCTGTCTTATTACTTAGTTCAGCTGGTCTTTGGGAAAGTGAGTAGGAAAGCTCAGTGTCCCTATTTTAACAGCTAAATTGGGTATTCTGGATTTTCCCTGGTGACAGGCTGTCACTCACGGCAATGAGAGGGAGGAGACTTGTCTGTCTTTTGGCCCTGTTTGATTGGGGATTGGCCATTAGCAAACAAGGGAATATATCCTGTGCCACACTTAGATCAATGTGCAATAATTCATGCACGCATCTGTAGAACGAACGCTAATGAGCTAAGCACGAGTAAACACAATGTCATCATTCCAAACCAGCACACAACCGTCTGAGTGTGGGTGGGTAAATATTAAATAGGGGGGGGGGGGGGGGGGGAAGAGGAGGGATGGGGAGCGCAGAGAAGACAAGTGCCTTTGTGTCAAGTGAGAGAGAAAAGGAAGGGGTGGGGTGTGGCAACTTGCAATGCGTGGTAAACTTTCTGCTGTGTCACACAGCTACACTGAAGTGTGAAGGGGAAGGAGGGTGTAGTAGGGGAGGAAGGTTGAGTGAGAATGACGACGCATCGTGTACGCAGTGACTCGATTTTCTTTTCCGTACAATACTTCAATACTTTCACTACATCAAGGCGAGAAGAATATGGGGGGGAGGGGGGGGGGGGCGAGGGGGGGGGGGGGGATGGGAGGGAAGGGGGGACGGAGGGGGAGGGGGTTGAGAGGGGAGAGTTGGCATAGATTTAAAAGCTATTCTGCATTCTGGGGTTTGTACAGTAAGTACAAGATGTGATTTGAATCGATCGGGTGGAATCATCAAGCGTTTCGTCGCAGTGTCTCTTCCCCCATTACCCTTTCTCCTGTGTGTGTGTGTGTGTGTGTGTGTGTGTGTGTGTGTGTGTGTGTGTGTGTGCGTGTGTGTGTGTGTGTGTGTGTGTGTGTGTGTGTGTGTGTGTGTGTGTGTGTGTGTGTGCGCGTGCGCGTGTGTAATAGTGATACATTTACAACGATACTGCTGATAATGATTACAACAGAAGTAACAACAATAACAACAACAACACAATACTACTACTACTACTACTACTACTACTACTACTACTACTACTACTACTACTACTAATGATACTAATGATAATAATAATAAACAATAATTATAATGATGATGATGGTGATGATGATGCTCATACGATGACAATAGCAACAACAACAACAGCAATAATAATAATAATAATTACAACAACAGCAACAACAACAATGATAATAATAATAATAGTAGTAGTAGTAGTAATAATAATAATAATAACAATATCAATAATGATAATGATGATACTAATAACAATAACAGCAACAATAACAACAACACACACACACAAACACAAAACACACACACACACACACACACACACACACACACACACACAC
>JADBJO010007045.1:127500-130000 GCA_016801955.1 Conus betulinus
GCGCGCGCACGCAAGCAACACACACACACACACACACACACACCACACACACACACACACACACACACACACACACCTCCCCTACCCACATATACATACCCGCACAGACACACTACAAACACATGCACCCACAGCCACCCACCCACCCACCCACACACACACACACACGTGCGCGCACGCGCGCGCGCGCGCGCGCGCGCGCACACACACACACACACACACACACACACACACACACACACACACACACACACACACACACACACACACGCACATGCAGATATGCATGAAGAGGCGTTTCTCATCACTTACAAATATGTGCTATCCACAGCTGGGAAATTTCTTTTTTTTAAAAATAAGTAAGTAAATAAAAAAAAGGAAGGAGAAAAACATATTTTGAAAGCAAATCTCTGTGGTGAGAAAAGTGGCATGACGACGTTACGGGAATCGGCATCACAGAAATCGTCACTACGCACACCAGCATTTGGGTTCGGGAGGGGGATAGGCAAGGGGGCGGAGGGAGGGGGGGGGGCTGTCTCTAAGCCTGTCCCGTTCCCAACACACAAACACTTCCACTCAGGGGAGTAGATACAGGGAACATAGGGAAGGAAGGAGGAAGGGAATAATGACTTTGTTGGGGGAAAGGGAGAGAAGTATGAGATCAGGGAGTAAGGGGAGAGAGAGAGAGAGAGAGAGAGAGAGAGAGAGAGAGAGAGAGAGAGAGAGAGAGAGAGGGGGGGGGGGGGGCCGGGGAGGGGGGGGGGGAGGAGGAGGGGGGGGTGGGTGGGTGCAGAAGCACGTGGTACTCGGTGGAGGACGAGTAAACTGTCAGATAGTCCACAATCTTTCTAGACTGATTTACCACTGGGCGTGTGTGGAATTCAATGAGACGTATCTTCTGGATTCTTAAAGGTAGTACCTCCCTCCCTGCCCCCCCCCCCCCCCCCCCCCGCCTCCTCGCCGCCCCCCTTTGTTTAACTGTTGATCGCGTATGTATATTTCTATCTTTTCGTTTGAAGACAGATTTTGGTTAACTGCTTTTATTTAAGATTCTTCTTTTCATCAAGTTGTCCTGTCTATCTTTGGTTAACATTACAAACATTTCTCATGAGTCCTGTCTATCTCTGGGCAACATTGCAAATATTTCTCATGAGTCCTGTCTATCTTTGGTTAACATTACAAACATTTCTCATGAGTCCTGTCTATCTCTGGGCAACATTATTACAAACATTTCTCATGAGTCCTGTCTATCTTTGGGCAACATTACAAACATTTCTCATGAGTCCTGTCTATCTCTGGGCAACATTACAAACATTTCTCATGAGTGAGTGGTGGTGCAACATAGAGGGTAGCTTTCTTATCATCTGTGTCCCATCCCTCTTGACGACTCACTATATATGCCATAGTTCTGTGTCCCATCCTGGACGACTCACTATGCCATAGTTCTGTGTCCCATCCCGACAAACTCACTATGTCATAGTTCTGTCTATCTCCCGCAACACTAAACAGTTTCTACTATGTCTATACAAACACTTTCTCATGAGTCCTGTCTATCTCTCTGTATCCCATCCGACGACTCGCTATGTCATAGTTCTGGGTATCCCATCCCGACGACTCGCTATGTCATGTTCTGTATCCCATCCCGACGACTGGGCATTGTCATAGTTCTCATTTCCCATCCCGACGACTCACTATGTCATAGTTCTGTATCCCATCCCGACGACTCACTATGTCATAGTTCTGTATCCCATCCCGACGACTCACTATTTCATAGTTTCTGTGTCCCACCCCGACGACTCACTATGTCATAGTTCTGTGTCCCACCCCCGACGACTCACTATGTCATAGTTCTGTGTCCCATCCCCGACGACTCACTATGTCATAGTTCTGTGTCCCATCCCGACGACTCACTATGTCATAGTTCTTGTCCCACCCCGACGACTCACTATGTCATAGTTCTGTGTCCCATCCCGACGACGACTCACTATGTCATAGTTCTGTGTCCCATCCCGACGACTCACTATGTCATAGTTCTGTGTCCCATCCCGACGACTCACTATGTCATAGTTCTTTGTCCCACCCCGACGACTCACTAGTTTCTCATGCCATTCATCTGACATCACACGTACGCAGCCACAGCCTCTGTTACAAACCAAACACCAGCCGTTCATAGGAGAATTCAATAGCAAGCTGCTATGAGGCAACCCATCACAGAGGACACTGCACTGCTGCTGAGTCACCGTGGTACTGTTCAGTGGAGCAGGTTCTTTTCTCTCATGTTGCCAAATACACCGCCTACCAAGCTCCCTACCGGTAGAACCACGACAAAGATATCGGCTTGGTTTTGAGAGAGAGCTTTAGTGAGCGACCTCTTCTGAAGGTGCTACCCAGTGTCGGTCCCCATGAACTTGTGCACACTGACGACATTGAGATCAATAACCAGCTTTCACAAACATGTGTTACATTCATGTGATTGTCCTTCTTCTCTGCAGACAAGCAA
>JADBJO010007045.1:147500-150000 GCA_016801955.1 Conus betulinus
TATGGAAGAGAAGGCCAGATTGACCGTTGGTATGGAAGGGAAGGCCAGTTTGGCCGTTGGTATGGAAGGAAAGGCCAGTTTGGCCGTTGGTGTGGACGAGAAGGCCAGTTTGGCCGTTGGCATGGAAGGGAAGGCCAGTTTGGCCGTTGGTATTGAAGAGAAGGCCAGTTTGGCCGTTGGTGTAGACGAGAAGGTCAGTTTGGCCGTTGGTATGGACGAGAAGGCCGGTTTGGTCGTTGGTATTGAAGAGAAGGCCAGTTTGGCCGTTGGGATGGACGAGAAGGCCCGTTTGGTTGTTGGCATTAAAGGGAAGGCCAGTTTTGGCTGTTGGCATGGACGAGAAGGCCAGTTTGGCTGTTGGTGTGGAAGAGAAGGCCAGTTTGGCTGTTGGTATGGACGAGAAGGCCAGTTTTTGGCGGTTGGTATTGAAGGGAAGGCCAGTTTGGCTGTTGGTATGGACGAGAAGGCCAGTTTGGTTTTTTGGTACGGGCCAGAAGGCCCGTTTGGCTGTGTGTATTAACGAGAAGGCCGGTTTGGCCGTTGGTGTGGACGAGAAGGCCCGTTTGACAGTTGGTATGGATTACACGTTGCACACAACATCCATCTTCCGGGAGAAATCGAAGAAATGAGCGACTGATAGTGGACTGAATGACACTGGATACGAGTGACAAGCGCCAGCTTGCAGCTCTCCAATTAGTTCCACCCTTGCAGCCAGATGTGTAAACGAGACAGTGGATTGTACAGCGCTTAGAACTTGGTCTCTGACTGAGGATAGCCACTGTATTATAAGTACTGTCAGTTTTGAACACTGTCAGTAATAGTGACTTGTACACCTGTTTCAGGCTGTGATTCGCAGAATTTTTGCAAACCTTCCTACCACTGGTAGAGAGATTCGAGGGAATTCACTTGTAGAACCATCAGCTTGTAAAGTAAGTACCGAAGACTCTGCAACTATTTATTATTCAGCTTCTCTACAGGATCTCACCATCCCTCCTCCTAACAACTTTTTCTCTGTGGTTTTCATCTATGTTTTCAATGTTAGAACTCTGCCCCCACCCCCACCCCCTGAAAAGTATGATCATTGTAATTAATATTTCATACACGCTGTTGAAAAATTTACTAACCGACATTGTGTGCGTGTGCAGAACAATAACAAGAGCAAAAACACAACAACAACAACAGCGACAACAAACAACAAAAAACAAACACCAAAAAAAAAACAAAAACAACAACAAAAACAGCGACAACAAAACACAACAAAAAACAAACACCAAAAAAAAAACAAAAAGCAAAAAACAAAAAACAAACAAACAAACAAACAAACAAACAACAAACAACAAACAAACAAACACCGAAGCACATTCTAGACAGCCTTGTGGTCAAACGGTCAGAGCTTAAGGTTGCACAGTTGGCGTTTGATAGTTCCAGTCCCACCTGGGGATGGATTTGGTCCAGCATGGAAACCTCTCTGTCCATCTGGCAGGAAATTGGTACCTGATCCACTTCGTGGAGGATTAAAGGCGATAGAAGGAAAAGGGTGGGCTCACACGTTCTGTTATTTTCATCAATCAGATCATGTAAAGCGTCTACCGTCTACCAGGCAGAACAGCAGATATAACTGAATAAGATCAATCACGTGGAAGTAGGACTTTCTGAGCTGATCATTCGTAACAAATCCATGGCATGAGTAAAAGCCGCAAGGTGAAGACCAATTAAACGGCCTTCCTCTTTTCCACAGTAATAACAGTATACATACACACACACACACACACACACACACACACACACACACACACACACACACACATATATATATATATATATATATATATATATATATATATATATATATATATATATATATATATATATATATATATGGTATTGCACACCAGCCTTTTTCTGGGATAGCATTCTTCTAAAACCGAAAAGGCAGAGGAGCCAAATTACCACTTTCCGCGGCCACTGAGGAGAGAAACAATCAGGTTTCGAAATACCGGTATCTGACCAGGAGTTATATGTTAGTGAGCTTCCTCCCCATTGGAGAATGTCTCCCCCTTTGGAGACTATAAGCTTGCTGAAGGTTCATTTTGAGAAGTATTTATTATTCCCCACTCACCCACTTAGGCACATACTGTCAGTTAGGCAGAATTATCTACCACTGCAGATATGAAGGCTTATCACCCCCCCCCCCCCCCCCATTTCTACAATCTAAGACATAAGAGCAAGCTTTGTTAATAATTTTATATATATATATATATATATATATATATATATATGTATGTGTGTGTGTGTGTGTGTGTGTGTGTGTGTGTGTGTGTGTGTCCCTCGAGTCGACGACGATCACTTCAGTCATGTAGGGGTTGAGGGGAGGGGGGGGGGGGGGGGGGAGATGATTTGTGGATACGCAGGTGTCTGATCAAGCCGATGCGTGCACGGAATGTGCGATGACAGCTTGGACTGGCATGTGGGAGACCTGCGTTTGCTTGCTGGCGGGCTT
>JADBJO010007045.1:157500-160000 GCA_016801955.1 Conus betulinus
AACTGCCGAGGCTTTCTTTGTGTAAGGGGTGATCGAGATTGAAAGATAATCGAGTTAACGCTAATACAGTAATAGTTATACCCTTGCGGTAGTTGAAAATCGAATTTGATTAAAAATTTTTTTTTTTTTTTTTAGCCCACTAGTTTAAGGGTAAGAAAAACGGAAGGGAGAGAAAGATACATAGATGCAATAGATATAGCATGAATCTTGTCACAAATCTGTTTAATACTGAAAAAAAAACAACATGACCAGGAATGGAAAGGTTATGAAAGGAATGAAAAGAAACCAACGAAAAAGAAGCAAAATAAGTTCAACAAATTTAAAAACAAAACACACACACACACACACACACACACACACACACACACACACACACACACACACACACACAAGCATACTGATATAAACCACGCAAAGTGAAGCAAAAGTAAAGAAAAACAGAAGAAAAAAAAACACAGAATATATTCGTAACAAGAAAACAAAGCCATCCAAGGAAATATCAGCTAAAAGATGAGAAAATGAATCTGAGACAAAAACAAAATGGAAAGCATGAAATAAATCAACACACAGATCAGTCATTCAGAAACCAAGAAAAAATACCTTGTAGGTTACAGTGTTTAGAACAAAGAATACGGATGACCCTTTCCCACACATAACTCGCTAGTAAAGTCTACAAAGAGACAAGCATATCACGTTCAATCATGGATAAATTAATTCATACTCGCTTGAGCCATCAAGTAAACGTGTCCATGCACAACACACCCTTCCTCTCTTCTCTTCATGTCTGATCAATTCTTACGGGGCAGTATCCATTT
Source organism: Conus betulinus (assembly GCA_016801955.1). NCBI lineage: Eukaryota > Metazoa > Mollusca > Gastropoda > Neogastropoda > Conidae > Conus > Conus betulinus. The sequence continues at coordinate 158,316 of JADBJO010007045.1, forward strand.
CATCATTGATTTCCAGAAAGAAAAATATTTCTTCTCTCTCTCTCTCTCTCTCTCTCTCTCTCTCTCTCTCTCTCTCACGCATACACATATATATCTCGCCAAGCATTTCCACTCGACCAAAATCTCTCTTTCATCCCATCCCCAATCTTGTCAAAGCACTCTGTCAGTCTGTAGCAGCAGAATCCTAATTCACTGCCTCTCCAGAGACCGTTGACATTTCCGTGTCGCCGATCAAAGCTAGTCATCCTCCCCCCCCCCCCCCCCCCCCCCCCCCCCGCCCCCCCCACTCCCCCACTCCTTCCTCTCTGAATCGATCAGTCCAGGCCTCCATAGCTAAAGGTCAGAGACAGAGATCTACACGTCACTCTCCGCCTCTCCCATCCCTGATGACATCATTAATGCTTGCCGCGTCACGTCGATCTATCTTCATCATGAAAAATTAATCAGCGCCGACATCGGAGAAAGAGAAGCATTTCCAGGATTAAAGTGGGCGTGACCACAGAGTTCCCCTGGTTGTGTTACAGCGTGTCAGTCTCAGACATGCTCGATCGCATTAGACGATGATGATATCGCCAAAATGTTAAAAGATATTAGTATCAGACATATTGCTAAGATAACTGAACATGATGCGAACTTTATCACAGTAGCAGAAACTAAGATTTTACTCTCACCACCACCACCACCACCACCATCATCATCATCATCATCAGCAGCAGCAGCAGCAGCAGAAGCAATAAAGGCGCCACTAACAGTATGTGCTGATTTGGTGCAAGCATACTCCTTACAGCGAGCAATGTGTGCTGAAGTCTTGTTCCTAAGGGGATTTGGAAATGTTCTATTTACTCTTTTGATGGTCTTCATGCCTACCGTGTTGGAACTGTTCTATTTATTCTCTTGATAGCCTTCATGCTTCCTGTGTTGGACATTTTCTATTCATTTTCTTGATGATCTTCGAGCCTCCGTTGTAACAAATGTTCTATTTATTCTCTGATAGTTTTCATGCCCCTAATTTCCTTCACTACACCCCATCCCTCCTTCTTCCCTGGGATTTGAAAGGTCCTTTGGGCGTCAGTCTCTCACTTAAGGAAGAAAACGAAACAACACACACACACACACACACACACACACACACACACACACACACACACAAGGGGTGGGGGTGGGGTGGGGCAGGGAGTCAACCCCCCCCCCTCCAAAAAAAAAAAGAACAAAAACAAACGAAAAAAAAAACCCAGTGTTTTCTGTGTTGCACGTTTAATCTAGTCACAAGAGGGATACTTTAATGAAATAAAACATCTGCGTCACTAAGAGTTTGTTGCCTCAGGGTATAATCTGAAGTAGGAGACCAAACAAATTGATCAGCACACACACACACACACACACACACATACATACATGGAGCACTACTCACACACGCGTGTCCAATCAGCACGAATCTTTCAGTTCTTATTATGCGATTCTCTCTCACTCACTTATCCCTTGGTGTACCACGCTTCACCTCATAACCTCTCACCTCACCGTCGCTCGCTTTACATTTCTCGTCTCTCCACATAATAGACCAATTTCAGCCAGATGACACGCTTGGGATGATGCTCTTTGAGCGGATCGATGCCACAGCCTTTCCGACCAGTCACAGGCAAGTTATCAGAATTCGACGAATTAAGCAACCAGAGAGAGAGAGAGAG
>JADBJO010007045.1:167500-170000 GCA_016801955.1 Conus betulinus
TGATTCAGCGAATCGTAATAGAAGGGCGCGGACCGTCGGTACAGGCCGTAACAGCTCTTCCGTGGCTGGGGGGTCAAACACAGGTTCTTTACTTTTTTGGTTTGTTTGTTTGAACAATCTCTCTCTCTCTCTCTCTCTCTCTCTCTCTCTCTCTCTCTCACACACACACACACACACACACACACACACACACACACACACACACACACACACACACACACACACACACACACAGAGAGAGAGAGAGAGAGAGAGAGAGAGAGAGAGAGAGAGAGAGAGAGAGAGAGAGAGAGAGAGAACATCACCATAAAATAAAAACACCAAATAATGTTGGAGATTTATCACTTGCACAACACAGACATGACAAAAGACATCTTACCTTAAAAAAAAAAAAAACAAATAACAACAAAAAAGCAACAACCATGTAAGGGTTTTCAATATGTTGCCCTCCCTAAAAAATAAGCACTAACATCTGTTCAGATCTGTTTCCTTTTTTGTTGTCAAAAGAAAATACATATAAAGCTCCCCCCCCCCCCTCTCTCTCTCTCTCTCCTCTCTCCTCTCTCTCTCCCCTCTTCTCTCTCTCTCTCTCTCTCTCTCTCTCTCTCTCTCTCTCTCTCTCTCTCTCTCTCTCGTCTCTCTTCTCCCCCCCTCTCTCGCCCCCCTCTCTCTCTCCTTCCCCTCTCTCTCTCTCTCGCTCGCTCGCACAAACCCTCGCCTCAATCCCCTCCTGTTCACTTTCCTCTAGCTATTCATATCTTGCTTGCGCTGCTTCACGCGGCTGATGTCTTCGAACGTTCTTGAGGCTGATTGACTGCCGGAGCGGTCTCATTGCTGATTATTCATCCACCACTAAATAATGGCTGCATCTTTTCCTTGCAGTTCAAATACGGTTGAACTTTAGTGACAAAACACCAAATGCAGTTAGTTCACAGAGAAACGTTGAGGTAGCACAAATGTGTGAAGATTGCGTTCCATGAAGATATGATCGAACGACTAATAACCGTTATTGTAACAACAGCTACAACAATTGCACCGACCTCGATTTTCTGTTTCACTTCGTATTTACAAGGTTTTGGTTTCGTTGGGAACACCTTGGAGTTCTAGTTGGAGACGAAAAAATATTTTGGACTGAATTTGGTCAACGCTTAGATTACATATTCTACTTCTTCATCAATGATTTTTCAACGGTTGTGCATATTTGCGGCATCATGAAACTGTTTCGCGAGACCTGGTTCTTTACCGTTAAAATGTCACACAAACCTTTTTCCCCGGTGAAATTAGAAATCGTTTTCACTATAGATGCTAAGTGTCACCATACATGCAAACGAATACCACATCATTTCATGTTCATAATGATGAGAACCTCAGAAAACACACACACACACACACACACACACACACACACACACACACACACACACACGCACACACACACACACACACACACACACACTGACCTGTTCCTCATCTTCTCCTCCCGGAGGTCCCTCTGCAGGCGTTTCATGGTGTTGTTGATGAGCACGGAGCGGCGCAGGAAGTGCTCGGGGTCCTCCACCGCCCTCATCTTGTGGATGGACAGCTTCAGCACCTTGCGCCGCTCCTCCTTACGCTGCTTCGGGGTGTTCAGGAAAGGGCTTATGCGCTGTGGACGCGGCGGACACACCTCGCCCGAAAGCGTCCTCGTCACCCTCTTCAGACGACCCGTCGTCCGCACAAGGGACCTCCGTGTCGGGATGGCACTGATGTGCTGAGGAGGGACGGTGGGAAGGGAAGGAGGGCTGCTGTCTCCTCCCACCATCACATCCACCTCCACCACGCTCTCCACTATCTCCGCTGTCACTGAGCCCGAGAAATCCTCGGTGAAGGCAGCTCCCGAGGTCTCCCATGACAACGTCCTGAGGGGACCCCAGTCCAGTCGGGAGATCACTAGCGGCTGTTCTGACAAAGTCAGCATCCTGCTCCGCTACACTCTCCGATGACGTCATGACGTCCAAGGTCTGCTCCACGCTAAGTCCATGTGGGCGGGGTCCACCAACACGTTCTGAGGCTGTTCGGACGTGTTGTTGTCTACAGCATTCTCCCCCTCCTCCCCCAATGTCACGTTCTCAGCGTCTGGACACCCCTCAGATAGTCTCCTCCGTTTGCTCTCCACAACACGTTCACAGGAGGAGGAGTAAGAGGAGGAGGAGGAGAAGGAGGAGGAGGCTGTGCCGAGGTGCTGCCCATCAACCGCACAGGGACATCCCTCACACAGCCCCTCAGACCTCGGAGGAAGCTTGCGTTTACTCCCTGCACGATCGTAACTGCCGGGCGACGGCAGGTGAGGAGGCAGTGGCAGGGCGGACTCCGAGTCATGGTCCCCAGGGGAGGAGGGCGCCGGGGGCTGGACGAGCCGGGACATGGGTGCATCCGCTGGCGGCGACAACCTGCCTGACGGGGGCAGATCACACTCCAGAGCCACCATAGGGACGGAGGCCGCCGCCCGCGACACGCGACT
>JADBJO010007045.1:180000-182500 GCA_016801955.1 Conus betulinus
CTGTCTGTCCTGTCTGTCTTGTCTGTCTGTCTCCCTCTCTCCCGCTCCCTTCGCCCTCCCTCTCACTCTCGTCTCTTCCCCTCCTTCCCTTTCGCGCGTGCACGTATGTCTCAGCTGTTTTTAAAGGGATGCGTGTAGACGCATAATGTTTTTGTGGCGCGCGCCCACATGCTCTGACGTGTTGCACAACAAGTGCGTGGGCCCTCCCCTTCAGTCGTGACAGGAAACGTCCCACAGCGACTGGGGATACCTTTAGACATCCAGGACACAAAGACACTCCCCCCTTCCCCTCCCCCTTCCGGCGCCTCCCCCTCTCCACCCAATCGTCGCCTCCTCCCCCAGTCTCTTTCCGCCCCTCCCCCCTCCGCCACCACCACCCCCCCCCCCCTCAACCCCATCCCGGGCAGGTTCAGGTTTTCACACATAACACATCACAAACTGGTCATCACATCTCACAAGCACAGTTCACACCAGCCACTCTCTGCCTCGCACCTCAAACACCTCCACGTTCCCCCCCCCCCCTCCCACCCCCCCCCCCCCCGTTTTTCCCGTTTTTTCCTCTTCGTTCTTCTCTCCACAATGCCCTGGCATATGTGTGTGGGGTTGTGCCCACCAACCCCCCCTTTGGCCCACAGGTGCAACCCACTGCACAATGCCCAAGCACGTCCACTGACCCCCATGCACTGCAACAAAAAACCCTTTGACTTCACAAAAACCGAACCATACTAATATGCCAGAGAACGACCACAGACCACCGTTCTTTCTTTGGGCAACTGTGTGCGTGTGTGTTGTGGTGTGTTGTGTGTTTGTGGTGTGTGTGGTGTGTGTGTGTGGTGTTTGTGTTTTTGTGTGTGTGCGCGTGTGTGTGTGTGCGCGGCTGGGGCTGTGCTTTCGGTGTGGTGTCCTGTTTGGTTGTTGATTGTGGTGGGTTTGTGTGTGTGTGTGTGTGTGTGTTTGTGTGTGTGTGTGTGTGTGTCTGTGGTGTGGTTGTGTCTGTGGTGTATGTGTGCTCGCGCCGCGCGATAAGGAAGAGAGAGAGAAGAGAAGAGAGGAAGAGAGAGAGATAGATATAGAGACAAAAGGCAAGATACAGAGAGAGAGACAGAGAGATCTAGAGAAGAGAGATTGTCCTAGACACGCACTAGCAGTCTTTAACTTCGGTCATCCTCTCCTCTCACACATACCACACCCCACACACCCCACACACACACACACACACACCCACACACACGCACACACACACACACACATACCACCACTCCACCACACAGACACACCCACACCACACACACACACACCACACACACACACATACAGGTACACACACTCAACACACAGACACGCACAGACATACACAGACACAGTGGACACAGACAGACAGACAGACAGACAGACACAACACACACACACACACACACATACAGAGTGATTTATCTTCCATCAAGCTGTTGCAGCAACAAACACTGAAATAGCTAGCGCGTCCACGTCCACGGATCATAGGGACAGCAGTGCAATCAATTCACTGCCGGTGGCCACAGTCACGGCACGGCCCAAATCAATCTCACCGAGTCTGTGGCTGGAACCATCCCCTTCAGGCTTTCTTCAAAAAAAAAAAAAAAAAAAAAAAAAAAAAAAATCTGTGTAATTTTATATTACATATAAGGGAAAAAAATCAAGCGGAATCAATATTTTTTTTTTCATACGATGTCGACAAACGTCACGGTTTTTTTTTTTTTTGGTTTTTTTTCCCTTCAGTTTGCATTCTGTGGTTTGGAGAGGAAGGAGAAGAAGGAGGAGGAGAGGAAGGGGGGAAAAGGGTAAAGAGGGTAAGGAAGAAGAAGAGAGAAAGAAAAGAAAAGGAAAGAAAGAAAGAAAGAAAAGAAGAAAGACAGAAAGAAGAAAGAAAGAAAAGAAAAAAAGAGACAGAGGAAGAAGAGAAAATGGAGAAACGAGAAAAGTTGCAAAGAAGAAGAAAAGAAGAAGAAGAACTTAATGAGAAAAAAGCAACAGAAGAAGGAAGAAAAAAAGGATAAAGGAAAAACCAGTATGCAGCAGAAGAGGTGGATAAAAAGAAAGCGGGAAATAAAGTGAAAGATAATAAAGAGGAACGACGATAATTCCCCCGACACAGAAAATGCAGGAAACGGAACACTAAGGAAGAGTAGGGAAAAGGGAAATGAAAAAAAAAAAAGGTGACCATGAAGATTTGGGAAGAGGGACATGAGAGAATACAATCAGAGGGAGAGGACATGACGAAGACAGACAGAGAAGACCAATCAGATGAGAGGACAATGCCGAAGACAGACAGCGCAACGGGAAGGAGAAAGAGAACAGACATGAGAACAAGGAAGACGAAAGAAAGAAAGAAATGAAGACAAAAACCAGCGAAAGAAAGAGAAGAAGAAGTGACGGGGTTGGGGGGGGGGGGGGGGGGAACCTCACACTAATAGACATGGACATGACCAGTTGATAGAGACAGAGAAGAAGGAAGGTGGGGGTG
>JADBJO010007045.1:187500-192500 GCA_016801955.1 Conus betulinus
AAGAGTAAACATCTGAGCGAGAACAGCGAGAAGGGAGGGATGGATTCGACCCTGTCGTCGAAGATCTTTTGAAAAAAAAAAAAGTGTGCTAAACACAAACAAACAAACAACAAAAATCCAATCAAACCACCCCCCCCAAAAAAAAAAACAAAAAAAAAAAAAACAACAACAAACAAAACAAAAACCAAAAAAAAACAAAAAAAAAACCATGCACCGAGTATTTCTTGGAGGCTGAAGTACTAGCGAACTCTTCAAAAACTTTCCTTTCGAAAGTTCTACAGGGAAAATCAAGCGAAAGGGGGGGGGGGGGGGGGGGGGGGGGGGGGGGGGGGGGGGGGGGGAAATAAGTAAATCATGTCAACACTTTTGAACGAAAGAACATTTTTGCATCCTGAAACGACAAGCTTTGAACTCCAAAGAAAAGAAAACCTAAAAGAAAATGAAAATTCAATCAAGGATTGAGAGAGAGAGAGAGAGAGAGAGAGAGAGAGAGAGAGAGAGACAGAGACAGAGAGAGAGAAGAGAGAGAGAGAGAGAGAGCGACGGAAACAGAGAGAGAGAGAGAGAGGAGAGAGAGAGAGAGAGAGAGAGAGAGAGAGAGAGAGAGAGAGAGACAGAGACAGAGAGAGAGAGAGAGAGAGAGAGAGAGAGAGAACCGGTTCGAATCTCAAGCTGAAAGGAGTGTTCACGACCAATCATAATAAAGACGTTTAGAGGTAAGTCTGCCAGTCCACAACCAAATACTGGCGTGTGCCCGAACCCACTCACTCACTGGCTCCCCCCCCCCCCCCCCCCCCCCCACCCCCCGTGCCCTCTCGCTGCTCCTCCACATCTCAGCAGAGCAGAACACACAGGCACTCGGTCGTGAGGCTCTCACTCACTCACTCACTCACACACACCACAGTTCGCTCCCCTTTCTGCACACCGAATGGGGAGAATGCCAGGAATGCCTGGAGCGGCCGCTCGCCACGTGTTTGAAGAAAACACCGGTAGGCCTAGGTGCAGGATTCTAGGAAGGAACCCCCTCCGGGTTCCAGAATAGAACAGCGGCAGCCAACAGCGAGCGCCAGTTGCAGTCCCAGACCTCGTAATTCATTGCGTCCTTTTCGTTGCTTTGCTGCACTCTCGTGTGAAGTAGGCAGCAGGCCAGTCTGTCATAGCCAAGGGGTTGTAGTAGGCAGGTCAGCCTGTCAAAGGTTGTAGTAGGCAGGTCAGCCTGTCAAAGGTTGTAGTAGGCAGGTCAGTCTGTCAAGCCTAGGGGTTGTAGTAGGCAGGTCAGCCTGTCATAGCCTAGGGATTGTAGTAGGCACTGGGTCAGTCTGCCAACGCCTAGGGGTTGTAGTAGGCAGGTCAGTCTGTCAAAGCCTAGGGGTTGTAGTAGGCAGGTCAGCCTGTCAACGCCTAGGGGTTGTAGTAGGCAGGCCAGCCTGTCAAAGCCTGGGGGTTGTAGTAGGCACTGGGTCAGTCTGCCAACGCGTAGGGGTTGTAGTAGGCAGGTCAGTCTGTCAAAGCCTAGGGGTTGTAGTAGGCAGGTCAGCCTGTCAAAGCCTAGGGGTTGTAGTAGGCAGGTCAGCCTGTCAAAGCCTAGGGGTTGTAGTAGGCAGGTCAGCCTGTCAAAGGCTAGGGGGTGTAGTAGGCACTGGGTCAGCCTGTCAAAGCCTAGGGGTTGTAGTAGGCAGGTCAGCCTGTCAAAGCCTAGGGGGCTGATGACCGATCACCCAGGTCATGTCCCCTCTGAAAGCATCAGTTCAGTTCAGAACCACGAACGAGACGGCCCAAACAAACCAACAAAACAAACACAAACTGCAACAACACTATCTACAACACTACCTATACACACACACACACACACACACACACACACACACACCCCGCCTTCAAAATCAAAATCAAATCAGAAAACGAGAAGCCAAAAACAGCAAGTCTGAGAGAGAGAGAGAGAGAGAGAGAGAGAGAGAGAGAGAGAGAGAGAGAGAGAGGAGAGGGAGGGAGGGAGGGAGGGAGGGAGAGGGAGTGAGGGAGAGAGAGAGAGGGGGAAAGACAGACACAGACAGACAGACAGACAGACAGACACACACACACACACACACACACACACCAACACACACACACACACATACACACACACACTCACACAAAACACACACACACACACACACACACACACACACACACACACACACACACAAACACGCAGAGAGTAGAGAGAGAGAGGAGAGAGAGAGAGAGAGAGAGAGAGAGAGGGAGAGAGAGACAGGAGAAGAGGGAGAGAGAGACAGAGACAGAGACAGAGACAGACAGACAGACAGACACACAGAATGGGTCACACACACACACCCACACACACACACACACACACACACGCACGCACGCACGCACGCACGCACGCGCGCGCGCGCAACACACACACACACACACACACAGACTGAAACCAATTTATTGTCAGATTAACTCATGGTTGTACTGAAAAACACACACACACACACGAAATGTTTAATGATCAGGCCATGGCCCATATCATGGAGTGTCAGCATGACTTTGCGGTTATTAGGTTGCAAATATGCATATGCAAAATGTTTAACAAATACAATCAATTTACAATAACTGATTCGCTATAATACTGAGTGACGATATGAAGCAGTAACAAAACAACAAGAACATAATTGTAGTAATGAAGAAGAGAGAAGAAGAAGAAGAAAGAAAGAAGAAGAAGAAGAAGAAGAAAAGGATGACTGGTAATCATCCTCATCATTGTCATTATCATCATCAACTACCACCGCCCCCACTACCACTGCCACCACCACTAGCATCACTACTACTACAACCACTAATGCCATATATGCAAATACTACTGTAATAACTGTGATATTTGCTGATAACTCTACTGATAAGGAGCATTATAGCCCTATAATCCAGCCATCAAAAAAAGTTACAGTAAAGTCATATATAATTTGCGTATTTTGAATGCTTTGTCAAGGTACATAGACAGCCTTGTATTTAATGATTTGTTTTCAGATGAAAGGAGCATCGTAAGTTTGAACAAAGATGGCTGACTAAAATATTTAGAAGGAATATACTGTTGCCTTAAGTCGTTGTATAAGGGGCATTGTAAAACAAAGTGCACTTCACTTTCAGTTAGGTCGATACAAAAAGGACAAGACAGATCATCTTCATTCAAATTTCTTCGAAAACGGAACTTGTGTACCTTTAGTGGAGATACTCCAAGTCTTAATCTAATCAAATTTATTCTGGCCTTCAAGTGATTTACATGAGTCAGATAAGGAGATAGTGCTAATTCACTCTTAAACGTTCTAAAGAATGGAAACGTTCACTTTGCAATGTGTCTGTGGACCACTTCTGTTTAAATCCGTTGATAATGGTAGTTTTTAGTGAACAAATAAATGTTTTTATGTTTCCCACTCCTTGATTTTCCCATACTTCGCCCAAACCCATGCCTATAAAGGAAAAAACATATTGTAGAAGCCCATGTGTTATTGTTATTATATGATAATGTAGCAACATTTGATAAGCTTTGTATGGTAAACGATGACTTGGCATTTGCAAAATTCTTAACCAGTATTTAATTGTCCTGATCTGAAAATTGACTTGCAATGGGTAACGTCCCAGCTCCCCATAAACCATCAAATTTGGTGTTCTTACGCTAACGTTTAGGAATCTTTTCAATGCAAAGAGATGAATCTTTTCCAAAATATCAACATTGCTCGTTAAACCCCACACCTCAGCACCATAACTAAGTATGGGCTGGATCTGGGCATCAAACAGCTTGAAAAATATAGCTGGCGACTTTTCACCTAGAGACCATAGAAGCCTGAAAATTTGTATCACTTTGCGTTTAGCCTTGCTAGCCATATCATTAAAACTGTGCGTAAAGGACAACCTTGTAGAAAGAATAATTCCAAGGTATCTGTACATATTCAGCACAGTCATCTTGGAATGCCCATACAACCATTGCTCTCTATCTGATAGATAGCCACCATTTCTAAATACCACTACATTTGATTTACTTAGATTAACAGTTAAACCAAGCTTTATTGCCGTATTGTGTAAAGTATTTAACTGATGTTGAAGCCCCACAACAGAGTCGGAGAAGAAAAAATTATGTCATCTGCAAACATCAGAATAACAAGTTCTAAGAAATCTGGTAAGAGCTGAAGCCCGTGTTTCCCTTTTCTAATTATTTTCTTCTGCTACTCATTAATGAATATGGAGAACAGAACTGGACTGCAAATTTCCCCTTGCTTTAACCCAATTGGACAGCTAAATGCTTCACCTAATCTGTTGTCATTTCTCACTCTTGCTTTGACTACATTATACATGCTAGTTAAAGCTCGGTACATTTTCCCATCAATTCCTTTTTTCTTCAAAATAGACCATAAATTATTACGTATAACCGAGTCAAAAGCTTTCTTAAAGTCAATAAATGCAACATACAGTTTCTTATGCAATAATAATTGTTTTTGAATGATGAAAGAGTATAATGTAAATATATGGTCAATTGTACTATATTTTTTCCTAAAGCCAGCTTGACAGTCATTAATAACGTTATTATCCTCTATCCACTTGGTTAACCTAGCGTTTAGTATATGGCTGTAAATTTTGCTGCAGATGTTCAATAGGGAAATTCCCCTATAGTTATCTGGTAAATTAGTGTCACCCTTTTTAAAGAGTGGTTGTATTATTGCTTCTGTCCACTGTAAAGGATACTGCCCCGAAGCAAATAAGACATTGAATAAAATAACTAAAAAGGGAGCAATAGTACAGATCGAATTTTTAAATATTTCCCCAATAATTCCGTCCGGCCCTGCTGCTTTTCCATTCTTCAAGGAGCGGACAGCTGCGTACACTTCAGATTCAGTGATTTCGCGTTCAAGAGTCTCTGTGTTTGTGATTAAAGCATTCACTCTGCTGGGACTCGTTTTCATTGTTAGCGTTTTCTACATTGTCTATATTTACATCAGACTGAAATACGTCACAAAAAT
>JADBJO010007045.1:200000-206384 GCA_016801955.1 Conus betulinus
AACTATATGCAGGTAGTGCACTGACCTCTCTGAACAAATGCACAAGAAACTTGCATGCATGCTGACCACAGACGGCAGCCTGACCAACTGACCAATGTTCGGACCTACAAACGGTTATTTACCTGCAGGGGCAAACCAGACTCCCCCAAGAGGCAAATAGTGAGAAAAAATGAAGCCAGGTTTAGACAGAGGTACAGACTGGTGAGAATAGAAAATCTTTGCCCTTTCCTGATCGGAGTTCTGCTGCATTGCTAATTAGAGTTCTGCTGCATATATTAAAAGTATTCACCATGTTCTGTACATCTGATTAGCTCTGTCGCCATACCTCGCCACTGAACATGTCACACTATCCAAGTTTGGAGCACACACGCGGTGGCTTTAGCGCGGACAAAGCATACGTTGCAAAAGGGGGGGCGACCTCACTGCACGTGGACAGCAACAAACAGGCATACAGCGGTAATCTGAGAGGGCAGCCTAGCCCGTTGAACAATCCTCCTGTGGCACGTGAATGGAATTGCTTAGAGACCTCTACGGTCGGACGGGACTCTTACAGACAAAGGTGAAGAGTGGGAAAGCAAGGCATGATACTATCCTGTACCTTCTGCATCCTTGGGCTGGAGAGTGACAGAGGCTCAGTCGGCTTAGCAGGTGAAACACGATTCTTCCTGATCACGTTTACAGCTCTGGGAAGGACTTGTTCAGAACAACTGATCTAAGAGGAGTTGGGGGGGGGGGGGGGGGGGTGGAGAGAGAGAGAGAGAACTAGTAGACGCACGGCAAAGGGACGAAAGGGGGGGGGGGGGGGGGGGGGGGGGGGGGTTGGGGGGGGTGAATTGCACTACATCGGGGGGGGATGGGGGGGTGGTGTCTAAACCTCTGAGAACAGGGGGAGAGGAGAGGTAGTGGTTTCTAGACCTCGTGAGAGAGAGAGAGAGAGAGAGAGCGAGAGAGAGAGAGACCAGAGAGAGAGAGAGAGGCGGGGGGGGGGGGGGATGAGGGGTGGTGGGGGGTACAGAATACAGAGGGGCGGGAGGGGTGGGGGGGGGGGTGGGGGGGGGGGGGTTTGGGGGGGGCGGTTACAAAATACGGCAAGTTTATTCATGTACAGAACACTATCCCTCAAGAACGGGTACATGTAATGATTTTCAGAACTAGCAATAATGGGCAGTGATATTGTCCATGACTCAATCTGGAGTATACTCAAGAACTGAGAAGGAAGGAGACTCAACTCAACTCAAAATATAGTTTTAACTGCAAAGGCCACCGACCTATCTGCAATGAGGTCAAGAACAAAAGTAGAACACGCACGCGCTCGTCGTACATGCTGAAAATTATGAAAGAAAATGTTTTGCATAACAAAATGATTTTCCTGAAATTACTAGAACTGGAATTTGTGTGTGAACTGACAACAGTTCTCTCTCTTCGTTTTAGTGCTTTAAAAATGAACACAGCTACAGAGCGAGTTACAGTTCTCTTTTCATTTTGCAGTAAAAGAAGCAATGACACTTGATGAACATTTCTAGTATGAGGGCAAAATGTATTTATCACTTAAATCTTTATAGGATGGACAAACAATCAAAAATGTATTTCGTCCCGGATTTTGATTACAGAATTGGACAGCTTTTTGGAGTTTAGTGTATATCTTTGATGGACAATCAAATCACTAATGAAGGTGAGAGAGAGAGAGAGAGAGAGAGGAGAGAGAGAGAGAGAGAGAGAGAGAGAGAGAGAGAGAGAGAGGCAGGCAGGCAGAGAGAGAGAGCGAGAGAGACGTTAGAGACGTGTAACTTTGTCCTTTTATGGTGGCGGGGGGTGGGGAGAGGAGGGAGCTGAGTGGGAGTGGAAGCACTAAACAAGGGTGTGTGACACATTCTAATGAAAAAAAAAAATGAAAAATAAAATTCAGAGGTATTTCACAGACCTCCATCGCATCACTATATTGGAGGTGGCCGAGGGTGGGGAGTGTGTGTGTGTGTGTGTGTGTGTGGGTGGGGGGGGGGGGGGGGGGGGGGGGGGGGGGGGGTGGGGGGGGAGGCGAATAAACAAACTTGAGCGATGATGACAAAACTGAAAAGCACGCGGGTTCATTTTTCAGTGGAGAATGAATGCATGTACGCACCGTACCGTGCCGCCGGTCCCCCCACAGCTCAGTGACCTGACCAGAATGCTGCACTGAGTCAGTGGAGGAAGGCCACGTAAAAAACATACGTATGTATGGAGCCGTACCGTGCGACACATGGTCTGAGGCCAGCGAAGTGGAGCAGGTAGCTAGCCAGCTAGCCAGGCGAGCTGGCTGTAATAGCCCGCTGTTAGCTGTGTGGAGCATTGGGGCAGGCCAAGGAAGGAAACGATACGTTACTGATTACATGATCTGCCTGGGCTCTGGGTTGTGTCCCTTTAGGATTGGTATAGAGCTTGCCTGCCTGCCTGCCTGCCTGGGGGGGTGTTTTCCACCACCACTCTGCTCGAGCGAGACTGGCTGAGAGAAGAGAGAGAGAGAGAGAGAGAGAGAGAGAGAGAGAGAGAGAGAGAGAGACAGACAGACAGACAGACAGAAGAGACAGAGAGAGACAGACCACACAGACACAGAGAGAGACACACACAAGACACAGAGATAGCGAGAGCGAGAGACAGAGACAGACAGAGAGAGAGAGAGAGAGAGAAAGAGAGAGAGAGACACTGACATTTTTTTTTATTGTCCAATACCTGTACAGCTCTTTTAGACAAGGGGAGACAATCATATATGACTAAATGTTATATCGTAATGATGATCTCAAATCACCTTTATCAAAAGACTGTACACACCACCCACCTACACGCATGAAAGGAATATGAACACACATGCACATGCAGACGCATGCACACACCCGTGCTCGCACACGCGCACTCACACACACGCACACACACACGCACACACACACACACACACACACACGGCGCGCGCGCGCGCGCCGCGCCACGCAGCAAGAGAGAGAGAGAGAGAGAGAGAGAGAGAGAAGAGAGAGAGAGAGAGGAGAGAGAGGCGGTAAAAGGGAGAACTAATAAAACATGATATATGCTATAGCTCGATGAAGCGCTCAGGACATCATTTTTCCAAAAGGAAATGTGTGTGTGTGTGTGTTGTGTGTGTGTGTGCGTGTGTGTGTGCGTGCGTGAGAGCGCGTGTGTGTGTATGTATGTGTATTGTGTGTGTGTGTGTGTGTGTGTGTGTGTGTGTGTGGAGAGAGAGAGAGAGAGAGAGAAGAGAGAGAGGAGAGAGAGAGAGAGCGAGCGAGCGTGTATTTAAGTGCGTAGGGGTGAGAGAGAGAGAGAGAGAGAGAGGAGAGAGAGAGAGAGAGAGAGAGAGAGAGAGAGGCAGACAGTCGGACAGAGAAACAGACAGACAGACGAGAGCAAAGCATTGAATGAGAAATCCAATACACTGTTGCAATGTCCATGGAGCCGAACTCCCCCCAGACCAGTGTGGGTGGCCCAACCCCTACCTCTCACCCCACCCACCCGCCGGGCCATTGTGACCCCCCCCCCCCCCCCCACACCCCACACACACACACCCCAACAACCAGCACACACTGACCGCTAGGACTTGTCCCGTATTGGCCAACAGGGTGAGGCAAAGGAGGGGGAGGAACGGGGGAGGAGCTGTCACACAGCCGGAGGCGTGATCGGGTGGATGTCTAGTTACATTGGCCTTCATGCCGGCCGGCAGCAATGCGAGGATTGTGAATGAGAGGGCGGAAGAGAGGGGAATGGGTTTGGTGGGTGGGGGGAGGAGCTGATGGGACGGGGGGGGGGGGGGGGGTGGGGGTTGGGGTGGGGGGGGGGATAGGTGGTCGGGGGTTGAACCAATCGTTGGCACATCTTGAAATTTCAAATCGAATCGGGCTGTGTAGAATTTTTTTTTTTTTGGTTTGTTTTTATGTTTTTTTTTTTTTTTTTTTTTTTTTTTTTTTTTTTTTTTTTTTTTTTTTTTTTTTTTTTTTTTTTTTTTTTTTTTTTTTTTTTTTTTTTTTTTTTTTTTCCTTTTTTTTTTTTTCTTTTTTTTTTTTATTTTTTTTTTTTTTTTTTTTTTTTTTTTTTTTTTTTTTTTTTTTTTTTTTTTTTTTTTTTTCCAAGGTTGTCGAACAGTACAACAAGGGTCAATAAATTAATACTATAAAATAATAAAACTAAAAATGTAAGTCCTCGTCATTACTCCACCTGTCTAATTAATCTAAACTCATCCTGTAAAATCTAAATATAGATCTTCGCTTAAAAATTTAAAAATCATCTAATCTCCTCCGATCCACCTCATTCTCAACAACTCTCCAATCCTCCTCCTCCCTCGCTCCCCCCTCTCCCCCCTCCCCCCTCCTCCTCCACTCCCTCCCTCTTCCCATCCTCCCCTCAATACTCCTCGTCTCTCTCCTCAAAACACACACACACACACACACACACGCACCCCACACACACTCCGCACGCCGCGCACGCCGCGTGAGCACACAATCACACCACTAGCCCACCGCTAAGTGTACATTTCCTCTCCCACCCTCTCCCTCCCCATCCCGACATTTCCTTTCCCCATCATTAACACAAAAAGCCCGGGCGTACAGGTTTTTAACTCGTGTGCACACTATCCTACATGCTTGCCTACACAAAGGCCTGTTCATTATCCCCGTATCCTCCCTTGTACCCTGCCCTCAACCACACCACACACACACCCCCACGCACATGCAGCTCGCACCCGCGCGCGCGCGCACACACACACCCACACTACACACCCATAATGCAACGCAAGCACATCTGACAGGTAAATTTTTTTTTTTCGCTTCGGTCTCTTCTCGTCTCTCTCGCTCTCTCTCTCTCTCTCTCTCATCTCTCGTCCCACTTCCTTTGTTGCTGTACCATTTCTGTCTGTCTGTCTGTCCCTGTCTGTCCTGGTCTGTCTCTCTCTCCTCGCCTCGTCTCTCTCTCTCATCCACCCGCCTCCTCCTCCTCTCCTCTCTCCCCTCGCACTCCCTCCCCTCATCTCCCTCCTCCCTCCCCTCACTCCTGCCTCTCTCCTCCCCCTCCCCTTCTCTCTACTCCTCTTCCCGTGCTCTCTGCCCGCTCTCCTTCCTCTCTCTCTCTCCGCTCCCTCCCTCCTCTCTCTCTCTTCCCCTCTCCCTCTCCTCACTATTACCTTTTAACGTAACCGTTTACGCTGACACCTCTGCGGCTTGAGAGATGTGGCTGTATCAGTAGATGATTGTCCCACGCAAGAGGCTGACTGACCGGGCTTGAAACTGACACCGGCCACTGAAACCGCTCAAGTCAATGCCGTGTCCCGGAGCCACACCAACGGCCTGGCGGGCTAGGAATGTAGTCACTGGAGTGTCTGTTGTCGGTCGGTAAAGTAATAAATGATCCCTCAACCGGGTTGTCAGGTTGGGGAGGGAATCGCTATCACTCACCTCACTATCTAACGTTGAATTCTGACCGTCGCCGGATTGCCTCTGTGTACCAATCGAAACCAGTTTGCCAAAATTCCTGGGGATATCAACAAACTTTAAAAAAAAAATTAATATATATATAACATGTTTGTGTGTGTGGTGTGCGTGTGTGTGTGGGCGTGTGTGGTGTGTGTGTGTGTGCGTGTGTGTGTGTGTGTGTGTGTGTGTGGTGTTATATTGAGATATATAATAGATAATAAACAGAATGTGTGTCCCGCGTATTGTGTGCGTGGGTGTGTTGTGTGTGTGGTGTGGGGTGTGTGAGAGAGAGAGAGAAAAAAGAGAGAGACAAAGAAAGGCAGAGTAGAGACAAGAGACAGATGAGAAAGACGAGAGAGGGCCGCCAGAGAGATAGAGAGCGAGAGAGAGAACGACAGACAGACAGACAGACAGCCAGACAAGAGGAAGAGAGAGAGAGAGACAGAGACGAAAGAGAACAGCCAGACAGCAAAGACAGAGAGAGAGAGAGACAGACCGACCGACATAGACACAGAGAGAGAGAGGAGAAAGGAGGAGAAAGAGAGAGGAGAAGAGACCGAAGATATATACATATACAGAGAGCCACCGAGAGACAGACTGACACGACAGACACACCCATATGCACACATACACCACCACTCAGAGGAGAGAGAGAGAGATAGAGCGATAGAGAGAAGATAGAGAGATAGAGAGCGAGAGACGCATTCTATCCGTTTCAGGCCATGGGTCCGACAAGACACGCGACAGGATCTCATGTCTGAAAATGCCCCCTCCCCCCCCCCCCCCCCCCCCCCTTCCCTCCCTCTGCTTCCACCCTACCCGCCCACCCTGCCACCCCCACACAAAACGAACAAACCTCCGAAGGTAAATGAAAAACATATTAGATAACTGAAAGAGAGAAAGAAACGTAACCGAAAGGCAAAACAACGAAGATTAA
>JADBJO010007046.1:0-2500 GCA_016801955.1 Conus betulinus
AAATATGAGACAACCTAGTGTACGACAGCTAGCCTAGCGTTAGGATAGTAAGATAACATGTGAATAATAATAGAACCGTTCGGGCGACCCAGAATTCGAATTCGACGGAACACATGCCAGATTTTCCATGCGATTGGCTGCATTCTGTGGACATGTACCTCGTACAAGTCGCCGTGCCCTCAGCATTACTTCGTGGTCACACTGTTTGTCTTTCTGGCTAGCTTGCAACGGGGTCAAAGCAAATGCATACATACAAGTGAGTTTGCCTCGTTATTTCTGACTATTGCGGATGTTATCAAAGCACGGTAGAGAATTGTACACTATGCGTCATAATTGCTTCTTGGTGCTAATTCCATTTAGAGGAGGCTTCCTTTTTTTTTTTTTTTTTTTTTTGAAAAGAGGGACACGGTAGTATGTCATTGATATTATCACACAGGATTATTCAAACAGCCGCCTTCCTCGCCCGTCCCATGTAATTAAGAATTTGTGAAGGGCTAGCAGCTAGAGTAGGTAGGCTCGTCGTAATGATAAATTGACTATTTTTGTTGCAGTGTTGTTCTATGTGGAAGAGAAGGACCCACCCCCTCTCCCAGCTTGAATAGGGAGGCTCTGTGCTCCTGTCCTTTCACTATTCTGTTCCCTTATTGTTTTCAGGGATTCTCCCCCAACCCCCTTCCTACCTCCCTACAACCCTGCACTCCCTTCCTGGTTCACTCGCAGCCACTGGCTCGAAAAACTACATTTCTGACTTTTACGATAAGAACGAGCGGTGTAGTGTCTGCCCCTTTCCCTGGTGGGATGGTGTGTCGGGACGTAGTGGGCGTGATGAGTCTGTGTGTGTGTGGTGTGTGAGTCTGGTCTAGCTCTGTCTTCTGTGTTAGTCTTTGTTTTGCAATCTGAAACAAGCGGTTGCTTTCTGCCGACGCCTTTTAGGAGAGTTCTGGTGGTACATGGGTTTTTTTTAAGCGGTATTATTTGCGAGCGAGCACTATTCAATTCTCCTCTTGCTGTTGTTTGTTCGGGTGTTTGTTTATATGTTGTGTTCTGAGTGTCTATAATCCGTCTTTGTGCCGCCGCAGCTTAGCATTCTTAGGTTTCACAGTATTGCTCTTCAGATATCCAGCTCTCGAGGTTTTGGCTTGTTGGAGCAGCGGTGCACGTTTAGTCTTATGCCACGATTAACAATGATCTGAGGGTTTCTCCAGCTTTGCACCTGACTGAGACATTCATCTAAAAGACACAGCGGAAAGGAACTACGTCCCAGAAACGTCGGAGGAGAAAATTAACCAGAGAAAACTAATCGGATGGCCACCCGAATAAATGGAGTATTCAAACTGATTTTTTACATTAAAAAACCCCGCCCCAACATGAAGAGAGAGCGCCTACTTAACATCACATGACAGCACAGGATGCAACACCCTTCAACCACAGTTTACACCACATCAACACACACCACACACATACAAACACACACCCAACATTTATAATTATTTATATATATATATATATATATATTAATTATAGATATATAATATACACACCGGAACAACGAACGCGCGCGCACGCACACGTACACACACACACACACACACACACACACCCACACACACACACACACACATCGCACTATGTACCACACACGACACATACCAAATGCGTAAGCTTTCTAAAATGGCAGCTAAGAGTAAATGAATATCTCATAACCGAAGCACGTTCCTAGTGTGTCGTCCTGCTTATACACACTCCACTTTTTTTTTTCATCCGATCTCTTCCTCAAGAAGTTTGGCAATGCTTAACTCAATAACACACTGGGAAATCAATCAAGGGTGAATGACCGTTGTAACAGGCAGCAGCTTTTTTCAGTGACAATAATAGTGGCGAAGCGAAGAAATGCTGAGATTCGAAGCGGATCTAGCGACAAAAATAACTTCTTGATCAGATCCATGACAAGGCGTGATCTCCTTCCCCTCTGCCCCCCTGACTTCCCGACGTCGATACGGGAAAGCAGGAGAGGAGGGGGGGTGGGTTGGAGAAGACAGAGGACGACAATGGGAGGAGGGAGTGGGGTACAAGGGTCGATAAATGGAAGGTTAACAAAGATGGGGGGAATGGTTAGAACGAAACAAGAGAGAGAGAGTAGAGAGGAGAGAGAGAGAGATAGTGTAGATAGATAGATAGAGCGAGAGAGAGAGATGAAGGGGAATTCTAAGAGCATAGGAAAGCTGATGGGGGGGAGCTTACAGAGAGCTGACGCTGGGGTGGGATGGGGGTGGAGACGTAGGATTGGCAGACCCAGACGGGCTAAATCAGCTAGTATATTTATAATGACTGATAACAACCCCCCCCCCCCCCCCCCCCCCCATCCCCAGTGGTAGGTAGGCAACCTTCAGTCTCGGAAGACTATGGATGTTGCGCTCTCAGGTGTCTATTCTGGTACAGCGAGGGTTGGTGTGATGCTGGCCCCCAGTCCGAACGCCGGGGAATGACAGACCCTGTGCAG
>JADBJO010007046.1:12500-17500 GCA_016801955.1 Conus betulinus
CCTGACAATTACCGAGGCATCTCATTGTTAAATATAAGTGGCAAATTATACACCTCTATTTCTGAACAAACGTCTTACAGAGTGGGTCGAAAAAAAAAAAAATGTAATCAGTGAGTCGCAGGCAGGATTCAGGAAGAGTTATAGCACAGTCGACCATATATTTACTTTAGTATCACTTGTACAGAAACAGTTATCTTCTGGCAAAAAGCTCTATGCCGCATTTATCGACTTTAAAAAAGCCTTCGATCTAGTGAATAGAAATAAATTGTGGTTAATACTGAATAAAAATGGTGTGCAAGGTAAAATGCATCATGCTATCAAAAGTATGTACCAAGTTGTTAAAGCTAGAGTTCGGGCAAACAGTGATTTTACTGAAGCCTTTATGTGTCCTCGTGGTTTGAAACAAGGTGACAACTGTAGCCCTATTTTATTTTCGTTATTCATAAATGAACTCGCAAATGACGTTGCACTATCTGGAAACATGGAATAAGCTTATTCCCCGATATTCTTAACATTCTTATTATGCTTTTTGCTGATGACGTTGTTCTCCTTTCCCATACTGTAATTGGTCTTCAAAAACAACTAGATATATTAACTAACACTGCCAATAAACTAGGATTGATCGTGAATGAGAAAAAATCTAAAATTATAATATTTCGTAAAGGAGGGCATGTTGCCTCACGAGAAAAATGGTTTCACAATGGTATACAATTGCAAGTTGTGAATGAGTATAAATACTTAGGTGTCATTCTTTCTACCTGTTTTAACTTTTTCATATTCTTTGGAGGAAAAGGCGCTCAAAGCTAAAAAATGTGTTTTTAGTGTTTTGAAATTTTTGTGGTCTCTAGGCGAAAACAATCCAAAACTTTTCTTCAAAATTTTTGACAGCCAGATCCAGCCAATTTTAACATATGGCGCTGAAGTTTGGGGGTTAACTGCAAACTATACTATAATTGAAAGAGTACACCTTTTAGCTATTAAAACGTCTTCTGAATGTAAGTGTTCACACACCAAGTGCACTTATATATTCCGAAACTGGCAGATACCCGTTATATATTCAGACTTTAATAAAATGTGTAAAATACTGGCTGAAATTAACCCGTATGGAGGATAACCGTATCCCAAGAAAATCTTATAAATGTTATGTAGTCTGCATTATAAGGGCAAAAGGAACTGGGTAAATAATATATGTTTGACACATATATAAATATGGTTTTGGATTTTGTGTGGGAAAATCAAGGGGTGGAAAATGTTAAATGTTTTGTGCATGCCTTTAAACAAAGACTTGTTGACTGCTGTTTACAAGACTTAGACGCTGCTATTAACTCAAAAGAAAGATTTCAGTTCTACTCTTCCTTTCGACAACTCTATGATGTTCCAGAATATTTGTTTAGAATAAAAAATCCATCTCTTAGAAAATACTTGACAAGAATTAGACTTGGAGTTTCACAACTAAGAATTCATAAGTCTAGATTCTCAGTTACAAGAATAAATAAAGATTGTCCATTTTGTCCTGGCATTGAAGAATCTGAGCTGCATTTTATACTAGTGTGTGATAAATACAGTTCTTTACGGAAAACCTTTATCCCAGCCAAATACCATAGTCATCCAAATGCATTCAAATTGACTTTATTACTCTCAGATGTCAGAATATGTAAATCTCTTGCTGTGTATATATCTAAAGCCTTTAATACTAAAAACCACTTCTTGTACGATGTTTGATGTTTGATTCATTTGATGATATATTTTTGCTTTTTCCATTGTATTTTAGTGTCATCATCACTTTCCCCTCCCATTCCCAGTTTTTCACACCCCCCTGATGACATGGAACACACACACACACACACACACACACACACACACAGGGAGCCCCCCCACATTTTTTCTTCTAAGAAGAGAGGACGAATGAGGGGCGAGGAGGGGGGGGGGGGGCGGAGCCAGAAAAAGAGGGAGAGAACAGAAGACAGGGTGAAAAATAGCGAAGCACACACATCGACCTAAGCGCGTGCACACACACACACACACACACACGCACGCACGCACGCACCCACTTTCCACTCTCCGAAGGGGGGGGGGGGGGGGGGGGGGGGGTGATAGCGGAAGGGGCTGAACACCGCAAATCTCGTGTTTCCTAACTGCAAGAACCTTAGCCGCCCTCGATGTAACATGATGTGCCAGTCCCCGGAAAACAGAGATGAACGCCCACTAGCCTCAGGCCAGTCGTTCACAGTTGGCTCCTGTCGACAGGATGGTGGAGGGGGCGGGGGCTGGGGGGGGATGGATGGGGAGGAGAGTTGTAGCAGTAGAGGGAGCTCTTCTGGGGTGAAGTCTAGAAAACGCTCGTCACGTTAAGGTCGCGATTTGCGGATCCAGAGATGGTATCACTTGGAGAGACAAATCACCGGACCTGCTTCTTGGAGAGGGCGCATGCCGTGTGTAACATTCTGACTGACGCTAATAGCGATAATTAGAATAGTTTTGGCAAACCTCCCACTAACGTCATTAGTCGAACCCGGCCGAACCTGGAACCCCCCCCCCCCCCCCCCCCCCCCCCCCCCCCCCCCCGCCAGTGCAGATAGAAATTGGTCCGCCAAGACAAACGGTAGTCCCAGAACCATGAAGCGGACAGCAGGAGGACGACGGGGAGTCACTTTGAGCCAGTAGCAGCAGAGAAAACGCCTAGGACAGGAATGCCCGGAGAGAACCCATGTTAGCAGCCTACGAATAAAATAATGCTTACAGGGGACGCAATCGCTTGCGCGCTTCTTCCATTTCTCACACCACTGAAAATTACCTCCCTTCATGGCTTTTTTTTTTTTCTTCTTTTTTTAAAAAAATTCGTTCTTTTTTTCTTTTTTTTTCTCGTTTGTGACCAGTTTTAGATAGATACAGCGTCGGATAGTTTTGGACCTTCATGACTTTATCAGGTTTGAACCTCGAGATCTGTTATATATGGCATTGTGCTGTGTTGCATTGCATTGTATTAAAACTGTGTTGTATCATTGCAAGGAGATCTCTGTAGACATTTGGGCTGCTTTTTTTTCTGGGCAAAGCGTGTCACCATAGTAGGCTGTAGCTCGCCCTCTCGCTGTGTTTGTTCTTTTTTTTTTTTTAATGCAGACCTGGTCTATCGTTTAAAGTTTTTGCCTATTATTTGTTAAGAATTTTGTCGGGGAAGATACTCTCTTATTGCCGTGGGTTTTGTTTTATGTTCTATGCTAAATACACGGTGTACATAGGACATTGGTTTTACACCGTCACATCTGAAGGATCAGCGCTTAGACCAACGACTTGTGTCTAGTTGAAAGGGGTTAGGAAATGAAAACCGAACGGGATTAGATTTGTCTTTTCGACCCCAAGATTGAAGAGAAGCATACAATTGTGTTCTAACACAGTTAATTGTTACGACAATGACATAACCAAACTGTGAAGGCCAACAGACACTGCAGAATGGACGGCTAGTGTCCACTCTGAACAGTGTTTACATTGTCTCTACCTAGTCGCCAGATGACAACAACAACAACAACAGCTGGCATGTTGCATCTTGTACTGAGATTTGAAAAAAAAAGACATGCAAGGACCTGAAGACATTTTTAATTTGCCACTTAGAAAGAAAGGAAAACGAGGAAGGAAGAACACACACACACACACACACACACACACACACACACACACACACACACACACAATTAAACACAAGCCTATGCATCAATACACATGCACGCATGTGCGTGAGTGCGCACACACGTGCATGCACACACACTCACACAAATTTCACACACACACACACACACACACACACACACACACACACACACACAGAGAGATAACCCTCATCTACTTGCTGCTGCTTTTCGATCTCATGTTCATTCAAATTACTCTATCCATTTGAAGGTATATAGCGATGGTTCTCTTACTGACACTAATGTGGCAAGTGCTGGTTTGTAATACCTGGACTAAAGAAAGAAAAATCGTTTCGTATTGGTGCAGGTCATTCTGTTTTCACCGCAGGACTGGTAGCCATTCTCATGGCTCTGCGACACATTGTTAATCTTCCTATGGTCATATTTCCAATACTTTTTTGTGTTGACTCCAAGTCTGTCTTATTTACACTGAATCCACGAAGTCTAGAGACAGATGTGACTTAGTAATTGAGATTAATCATCTCATACATTTTCTAATTCAAAAGGGTTCCAGTGTAACATATACTTGGGTTCCATCACATTGTGGTATTTATGGAAATGAATGGGCAGACAGAGTAGCTAGAGGGAGTTGCAGGACAAATAATTCGTTGTGAAATCGTTTATATTCCTTGTCTGTAAAGGAATGCTATAATCTTTTAGAAAAAGACACCAAAGCTCGTGTGGGTTATAATGTAATCGGCACACCTCTTACAGCGTGTGTTTGTTGAATGTTTTTTCAAGGGAAACTTCCAGTTTGTGTGTCTTAGACTTAAATATAATTCATTTAAATGTAAATATGTTGATACTGCAAAATGCATACGTGGGGAAAGACTTTTGACATTTCATGTACTATTTAACTGTCCCACCATGCGGAAGTACCTACCCAATTTTCAGTTACCAAAATAATCCTACAATTGATGATTTTAAGACTCTAACTTCAAATCATTCATTTTTGGCTAATGTATCAAAATATTTACTTTGCAGTCCTATCGGTACATTAGTAAGAGATTTCAGTATTTTTGAAGCAACATTGTTGTTTATGTTTCATGTTCACTGATTTTAAGCTTTATTTTTGATTATGTTTTCATTTGTTTAATAATATCAATGTCATCTTGATGTATATCATTTACAAATATCACAATCGTCTAACACACAGAGAGAGAGAGAGAGAGAGAGAGAGAGAGGAGAGAGAGAGAGAGAGAGAGAGAGAGAGAGAGAGAGAGATTCCATTAGGAGTTTCTACCGAGAATAAAACATAGCTGGCTGTCCCCTTCCACTGAAAAGGAATCGTAGCAGGGTGTGGAGTCGTCCCTCTCG
>JADBJO010007046.1:27500-30000 GCA_016801955.1 Conus betulinus
AATGCTGTGGCCACATTCATAACGAAAGCTTTTGACATCAGATGTGGAAAGACTGATGTGATTTAGAACCATTGTTCCTGCATGCACCGTATTTTTTTTTTTTTAATAATATCATACCGATTGCGATGTGTATGTGAGTGTGTGTGTGTGTGTGTGTGTGTGTGTGTGTGTGTGTGTGTGTGTGTGTGTGTGTGTGTGTGTGTGTGTGTGTGTGTGTGTGTGTGAGAGAGAGAGAGAGAGAGAGAGAGAGAGAGAGAGAGAGAGGGGTGAGAGAGAGAGGTGAGAAAGAGAGAAAATGAACGCTGTTGATTATGTTCGCGAGGTTTATTGTTTAGCTTTGTGTGTCTATGTATATACTGTATTTTGACGATGTTGATTTCTTTCCCTACTTATTTCAGTTGTGAACAACTTCATTTTGTGTCTACCCCCTCCCTCTGTTTCCCACTGACACGGGCATGTGGTCTAGTTCAATTAAAACACATTTGTCTGTCATTGCCTGTCTCTGTCTCTCTCTCTCTCTCTGTCTCTCTCTCTCTCTCTCTGTGACCATCAGAAACAAGGAGAACTACCTCCCCAAAGAAGCAGCGATCACAGGACGAGAAGAAGGCGGCCAGGCAATCAGACAGGAGGCGTGAGGTGTGCACGTGCTCTTGCACAAAGGCCATAGAAGAAGCTCTCAACATGCTTGCCCCCGCTCACCCCTCCCCCTCCGCGCACCCCCCCCCCCTTCCCCCCCCCCCCCCCCCCCCCCCCCCCCCCCCATCTCCGCACCTCCATGTCTCCCCCCCTCCTCTGATTGACAAAGTTACGCCTACATACGTAGATTGATTGATTGATCGATTGATCAGCTTCATTGGGAGCCGGAATAGCTCAGTTGGTGTAGAGCGCCTGACTCGTAATCTTGGTGATTCTGGGGTTGCTTCCCATACAGTCCTTCGAATGAGACTATAAACCGAGGTTCCGTGTGTGAACGCACGCATAACATCTTGCACACACGTAAAATCCATCACCAACATTCGGAAGAGTAGGCCCAGTTTGGCCGTTGGTATGGATGACACGTTTACACATAGCATGCACCCTGAGTGAGAAATGGAAAGAATGAAGGAAGTAAGGAAAATGAGTGATCGATATTGAACGATACTGACTGGATGACACGGGAAACGACTGAATGAAGCGCCAGCTGGCAGCTCTTCAGTCGGCACTACCCAGGTAGGCAGCCCTCTTCTTTCTGGTCGTTGTCCCAGTTCAGGGACTAGTTATATCAGCATAGAACGCTATGGTACCGTATAGAAATAACCATAACAAGAACAGTAACTATTCATATCAGCATCGAAGAACAGAACATGCACACCTTCACGGGCATTGTAATGTTAAGCTCATCTGTAATGTTAAGCCCTCTAATGGGGTCAAAATTGCTTTGGGCGTGCCTACCCTTGGCATCTGTCCCATGAAAAAGGCGGGGTCACTCTTGCTGAAACTGAGCCCTAACACAGAGATTACCTCCCTTGCAGATTTAAAAACATCGTCAATTTGTCCTGCAGCATGGAGGAAGATATTCCGAGTCCACAAATGTTCAGTAGCTGTCCAGTCCAGGCTGCACACGTAAGCCAGTCAGTCCCGTGGATTCCCGACTGCTGCAAGATTCCGCTGTCCCTCCTGGCTGTCTGTGGTCTGGCGTTGCCATGGTGCTGTGCAGGTCGACTGCTGCAAGAAGCCGTTGTCCCTTCTGGCTGTCTGTGGTCTGGCGTTGCCATGGTGCTGTCCAGGTCCATCTCCATGCTACCGGTGGCTCAGGAGGACTGTGGATTTCTTCCAGGTGATGCTGGTCAGTCGACAGACATTTTGTCCATAACGATGAGAGCACGAGAGTCTCATTGACTCACAGTGCAGCACAATTCATCGCTGAAGCTCTTTTTTTGTGAGGTGTTTGTAAAGTTAGAGTCCGGTTAGGATTAGGGTTACGTGCGGGGACAAAGTTACGGTCAGGTTAGGGTCAGGATCATTCCCAAACCGCTAGTCTTTCTCTTCTGTTGTAGGCGTTCCCATTCTTCGTGCATAAAGGCACTGCCTTGGTCAGTCTGAATGTACTACAGCGGTGTTCTGGGATGCGCCCTGAGTCCATCCCATGGCGTGATGGGTCCTCCGCTGTGACTCATCTTCCCCTGGACACTAGCAGTGCCCACAAGGCCTGTCACCGAATAGGGGTCTGATCAAAAGCAGCAAAACCTGACCATGTTGTGTTGACCATTTCCACAGTTTGTTCTGTAAGAAAATGAATGTCCAGTCGAAAAAAAAAAACCGTCAGAGACCAAACAAAAACAGCTTATTGCTGGATTCTGATGGAATTGATCAAGCTGTAAACCAGTTTCCCTAATTGAATTGGTTGTGAAAAGATTGTCTTCTTGCTTGAAAAAATTGTGTGTGTGTGTGTGTGTGTGTGTGTGTGTGTGTGTGTGTGTGTGTGTGTGTGTGTGTGTGTGTTTGCAAGCATCCCGAGACG
>JADBJO010007046.1:35000-42500 GCA_016801955.1 Conus betulinus
AGACCACTGCTTTCTTGAGGTTTCTAAAAGATAAGTACTACACCCAATCATATGCTGATCCCTACACCATTTACGGTGGTCTGGAATGTATACGATTCCATGTATTTGAATTCTTCATCAGCACTTAGATGTGCGGTAAATACTTCTACATTTTGCTGTCCACGTAGATCATAGAAATATTATTGTAATGGACGTGGAGGGCTTATGACTCCTAACGGCCGGTAATCCCTGATTTATTATTTAGCTCCAAAGGCTGGTGATGTTGATTTTATTTTCGGTTCGGAGGTTGTCCATCACAAACGACTTCCTCCAACACCTCCCACCACCAACCTCCCTTCTTTTTGGTATTCAACTTTGTGCGATGAAATGAACGATGTTTTAGAACTGTTGAACATGGAAATGTACTCGTAAGTTATGCCTCATTATATTGTTATGCCCAGTGTTTTTTTCGATCAAACCTGAAGAAAACTAGTCTCGACGGCAACGTAACTATTCTAGTATATTTGCATACAGCGTAAGATGCAGCAATATCCGAGAAAATATAACAATGCAGCTGTCTTAGCACAGAATTAACGTAATGAATAATGTAACGTGATATATTGCAACGCAGTAGTGTCCACGAAATTAAAAAAACAAAAACAAAAACAAAAAACACGGCAGAAGTATGGACGTAAAATGAAATATATAACGTGCATTGATGCAGCATTTTTCAGAAAAACGAAATGTAGCAGTGCAATATACTTTGGAAACAAAATGTAACACATTTTCGTCCAGACCGCTGCTCTTGTTTCATTTTTCGTCCAGACCGCTGCTCTTGTTTCATTTTTCGTCCAGACCGCTGCTCTTGTTTCATTTTTTTCGTCCAGACCGCTGCTCTTGTTTCATTTTTCGACCAGACCGCTGCTCTTGTTTCATTTTTTTCGACCAGACCGCTGCTCTTGTTTCATTTTTCGTCCAGACCGCTGCTCTTGTTTCATTTTTCGTCCAGACTGCTGCTCTTTGTTTCGTTTTTCCGACCAGACCGCTGCATCGCTGCATTGTCATGGAGCTGCATTGTTACATTTAGCGTCGTGTCGGAGCCCTGAAAGAAACTGAAAGTTTGTTCCGTTGGGAGCAAGGTGGGCTGGGACTCTAAAGGAAGAGTGTCTCAGTCAGTCCAGACGGTGGAACATGACAACTGGTGAGCGATGTGCTTGACCTGCTCTGTCTCTCTGTCTGTCCGGTGCACAGGGTTCGGAATGGAAGCGGTGTTCCTCCTGGGAGTGGGCTTCGCCCGGGACACGGCCACGTCCATCGTCTGTCTGACCCTGGCTGTCGGCTTCAGTGGATTTGCCATCTCGGGTGAGTGTGTTGTGTTGTGTTTGTAAAGTGTGTGTGTGTGTGTGTGTGTGTGTATGTGTGTGTGTGTGTGTGTGTGTGTGGTGTGTGTGTGTGTGTACGTGCGCGTGCGCGTGAACCAGACCAAGACACACAACTGTGGAACGTGGATTCTCTCCACCTGCCTTACGACTGTTCTAGCCTGTCCCAGCAACTTGCACAAGGGGAATATCCTGGAGAAAAAAAAAGCAGGCACATCCGTTGCCAGACGTTGTGTGGAACAAACTCAGGCTGACCATCAAAACACCAAGCGTGCAGTCGTGAAACCAAGTTGCCCTAACCCCTCCATGCTGTTCGCCTGTGAGAAGCAGGCGTGGTGACACAGACAGATGAAACCGTTTGACCAGTTCTCGTGGACATGTACAAAGGGAGACCTACTCTCAGCCTTCAGTCAGCTCGCTGAGTGCCCCGGAGGCAAGGCTCTCCTGATGATGGCTGCGATGGGCCAGCCTTTGGTCAAGGGGGGAAGGCTACCGCCAGCCAGAGATGGTCTTCTTCGATGAACTCAGTGGCACCCTGCATAAGATACCCTGGGGGGTCCAGCTAGGGAGGGACGTCAAAGACAAGCTGAAGGCATCGTTGCCGGCTTGGAACCCTGGCAGCAATCCCCAGCGTGCAGGGGCTACTCGTCAAGAGAGACGTGCTTACATTTAGAGAGCAGCAGCTGAACATCTGGACACAAGTCGGTGCTTTGCAAGGAGCGAAAACAGAAGCCTGTTTCAGGGAATCGCAGGCCCCCGCGTGTGATTATGATGTCTTCATGTTGAATTTGGGCTGCGAGCATACCCCTTCGGTTCTAATGCATTGACTGCAGCTAACTTCCATGAAGATGGTGTTTATGGGGTGTGTGTGTGTGTGTGTGTGTGTGTGTGTGTGTGTGTGTGTGTGTGTGTGTGTGTGTGTTGTGTGTGTGTGTGTGTGTGTGCGTGCGTGCGTGCATGTGCATGCGTGCGTGCGTGTGTGTGTGGTGTGTGTGCGTGCGTGCGTGTGTGTGTGTGTGTGTGTGTGTGTGTGTGTGTGTGTGTGTGTGTGTGTGTGTGTGTTTGTGTGTGTGTCTGAGAGAGAGAGAGAAAGAAAGAGACAGACAGACAGACAGACAGAGAGAGGAGCGTATGAAATCAGAAGGGCATGCTAACAAATGACGCAGAACGTGCTGGGGAAAAAAATGAACAAACCTTCGTAAATCCATTCGCCATCCCCTTCATTTCCCCACAGACAATAGGACAGGGCATAACAAAAACACCACGCCAGAACACACAGATTTGTGCACAGTAAGGACAGAGAGGAGTTAAAGGGGAGGGAAGGGAGGGGGGGGGATGAGGAAGAAGAAAAATCATAAATAGATTGACAGATAAACGTATTATGTGGAGGGAAAAAAAAAATCAGGAAACCAGTGAGCAAAGAGAGGAGGAATTTGATCCCCCCCCCCCCCCCCCCCCCTCCCCACCCCCGAGAAGGGAGAGAGGCAGACGGACCGACAGACAGACAGGATGGGTGACTTCTGCAAGCGAGTCAACCGATACGCCATCCATCATTGACAACACATGAATAATGAACAGAGCGGTGTTGGATTCCCCTTGGTGACTGACGGCAGACAGGCCATCATTTGTCAAATCCCTGGCCCTGTTCAGTCGGAGCAGCGCCCTCCACCACACACTGTGCCCGTGTCCCGTGTCTCCATCCGCGGAGGCATGCAGCCAGCAGCCTGGAACCGGGGGCAGCGGTTGTTCGGAACGAGTTTCCGCGAACAAATAGGTCTTGAGAGAGCAAAATGCACGACGAATCTAACGGGCGGAAGAGTGGTTGAAGAAAGTGGGTCTGGGAGTCAGTGTGCAAAACTGCGTGTGTGTGTGTTGTGTGTGTGTGTGTGTGTGTGGTGTGTGTGTGTGTGTGTGTGTGTGTGTGTGTGTGTGTGTGTGTTGTGTGTGTGTGTGTGTGTGTGTGTGTGTGTGTGTGTGTGTGTGTGTGTGTGTGTGGTGTGTGTGTGTGTGTGTGTGTGCGTGCGTGCGTGTGTGTGTGTGTGTGTGTGTGTGTGTGTGTGTGTGTGTGTGTGTGTGTGCGTGTGTGTGTGTGCGTGTGTGTGTGTGTGTGTGTGTGTGTGTGTGTGTGTGTGTGTGTGTGTGCGTGAATGTTGTGGTGTGTGTGTGTGTGTGTGTGTGTGTGTGTGTGTGTGCGTGAGAGAGAGAGAGAGAGAGAGAGAGAGAGAGAGAGAGAGAGAGAGAGATCATGCTCTGAAACAAATCGATTAAAATCTCCCGTTCATACGGTCGATGCAACCCAGATTTGAACACATAACCTACGCATATCATAACAAACCTATGAGTGTCTTTTGGCTTCAAAAGGAGCCAGCTGTGACAGTTTTCGTCGTAAACTACTTTTTGACTTCAAGAAAACCAGTGATCACCATAGTCACGTGAAAAGGGAAATTATCACTGATGCTGTTGCTAATTGTTGCTTTTTTTTTTTTCGTCGAGTACTAACGACCAGAGGTGGTCAACGCATAAACAGTCGATTGTGACTAACGAAAAACTTGTGAACTGACCCTTGAAAACAGGCAGTTAAGACTCGTGAAACGGGATAATCATGAGTATGAAAACAGGTGACTGTGCCTCGTGTGCGTGCAGACTGGAATCATTCAGATCAGCGAACGCCCTGTACCTCTCTGGAAGACTGCTTTGTGAAGGCTCAGAATTCAGGAAGCCGGCACTAACTGCCATAATCAACTTTCTTCACGGCTTACGGCTAAACAGTGCTATTAGACTGTTTACTTTTTTTAAATTCATAAAGTCACGTTTCAGCGTCAGAACCGGTGAAAACAATTATTTTCATGATGATCTATAATCTTAAGCTTGTATGGTTAGTTACTCATAAAATGGCAGTTTTTACAACACAATCACCATTTTGTTAAAGTAATGATATATTCAATTCACGGGAGTAAATTGTTATTGCAGTTTTCTTCATGATAGTTGATGTTTTTTTTTTTTATCGTAAAAATGCGGCATTGTTGAAGTTGTAAGGCACCAGTATAATTCTTGTGTTGACGATGGGAGTGCTCATCAGGAGAGAGAGAGAGAGAGAGAGAGAGAGAGAGAGAGAGAGAGAGAACCTCTTAAATTTGAAAATGTTTCATTTCATTGTTTACTTCATCAAGAAATCTAACGACCTGTAGACGGGTACCAGTGAATCATCCTTTCATAAGCACCAACCTTTTCATTCAATTCCCGATCGGCGGTGTTCGTGTCATTTACTTTGTTGAGAATCTTTCACGTGGTCATGTAGACAGTAGAATTTGCCATATTTATTTTGCGTGCTTCCGTCATCTAAACTGCGTCTGTAGAACACAGAACGGCCCCCAGTCCACGCCATTCGTCTCCCCTTAGTCGTTTTCTAACAATTCCGTTTGTTTCTTGCCTTTCTCTTCCTTCTTCTCCACTGTTTCCTCACCACCATCACCACCACACTCCCCCCTTCCCCATCTCACAACCCCGCTTCCTGTCTTCCTGTCCTTGCCCTTTTTACTGTATTTTACTTCCCCTGACTTCACCCCTCCTCCTCATTTTCTTCTCCTGTCCCTTCACCTTTTCGTTTCTCTTCATTTCCGTTTCCTTTTTTTCCTTTCTTTTGCCCCCTTTTGTTTGATGACCTTCCGTTCTTCCCCTTTACAACACCCCCATTTGTCTATCCCCCCCATCCCCCCCCCCCCCCCCCCCCCCACTACCCCATTCTTTCCTCCTTATCTATTTTCCATTTCCTTCCTCTTGTCCCTTCTCTTCCATTTCCTTCATACTCAGTTTTGTTTCTATTCTACCCCCCCCCCCCCCCTCCTCCCCACCTTCCGTCAGTTTCCTTTCATACCTTTTCCCTTCCCCTCTTTTTCCCTATATTCTCTTCTCTCTTCCCTCTCTTTCCATCCTTTATTTTCCTTCTACCCTTTATTTCATTTTCATTGCCACCCCTCCTCCCTTTGTTTCCTTTCATACCCCCCCCCCCCCCATTTCTTTATTTCCTTCCATCCTCATCACCTTTTTTTTCATTTTTTCCCCTTCCGTCATCGTTCCTTCTTTCCTTTGTCCCCTTTCCACATATCCCTTCTTCCCCCGGTTCCCCGTCTCTCTCTTTTCCCCTTCTCGATCTTTCCTGTTTCCTTTTTTTTCTCAATCCCTCATCACACTTTTCTTAATATTCCTCTCTCCCCTTTATTTCCTTCATGTCCCCACAACCCTCCGACCCCGACCCTCCTCTATTTCCCCCCGATTATCTTTATGTTCTTTCTCGTCCTTACCCAAGATCATCAGTTATCTTCTGTGACCATTGTACTTCTTTTTTTTTTTTTCCTCCCCCATCCATTTCCTGCATGTGGTCCTTCTTCTAGAATTTGCATGTCCTAGCTCCCCCCTGCCCCTTCCCCATAGCGTCGTTTATGTCCATCAACCCCCTTTCTTCTGTTTCCTCGCTTTCTCTCCCCTCCCCCCCCCCCCCCCCCACCATCCCTACATTGCTTTCCATTCTTAAGTTCTTTTGATTTCTTTCCCTCCCCCACCCCCTTCTTCCTCAGTTGATCTATTTATTTTCTTCTTAATCCGCTTCACAATCACACTTTACATGTGTGTTCCATCTTTCTCCTTCCTTTCCTTCCTCTTGTCTTTATCTCGCCTCTCCCTCTTTTCATCCGTTCTTCCTTTTCCATCCCCTTTTCCTAGATAACCTTCTCGACCTCTGTTTTTTTTCCCTCTGTCTTGCTTTTTCGTCTCCCTTTTTCTTCTATTTTAGTCCATTCTCCATTTATCTCTATTTTCTTTTGCTCAATACGATTCCGAACAAACTGCATTAAAAAAAAAAAAAAAAACGACTGGCAGAAAGGACCGAAAATCTGGACAGTTGTAATACGAATGTTGTACTGATGCTGTGACTGATGGCTAATTTTCATATTTCCGTGCTGTAAAATGCTGTGTAAATAATAGGCGAATATAATGTTTCTGTGCTGTTTTTAAACCAAAAGAGACAACGAATTCACTTGGTTCCGTTAGCCCTTGAAAAGGATTCCTCGCCAATATACACTGAATGTTCACCACACTGATTCAGAGAAAGTACACTTTTGTTCAGCCAGGTGGAGTAGTCCTTCGCTGTTTCTCCTTCACGCTTCAGATCTCAGTACGTTGAGAGTACTCTCAATTTTTGAACAAATCAGACTCATTCGCTTTTGTCACACAACACGCACACGCACGCGCGCGCACACACACACAAACACCACACACACACACACACACACACACACACACACACACACACACACACACACACACACACACACACACACACACACATACATACATACATACGCGCTTACGCGCGCGCGCCGAGAGAACAGATCAATCTGAAAAATGACATGATGCAGCTCTCAAAAAAAAAAAAAAAAAAAAAAGAAAAAAGAAAAAAAACGAAAAAGAATTACAGGAGGAAATGGACAAAAAAGACACACGCGAAGTTGAAGGCAATGACACCGGTTACAATTCTGAACAGGTGGGGGCCCTTTCCTAACAGCTGACTTTGCGCCGATTCCTTATCTGGATTCATTTCAAGCTTTCCTCCACAAGATCTAATCAAAGTCACCCCGAATGGCGTCCCTTGGCCGCTTGTGTTACGTCATAGCCACTCGGAGGCTCTTTGACTGCCCCCCCCCCCCCCCCCCCCCCCCCCCCCCCCCCCCCACCGCTAGCGTCAACTCCACACTGGAAGTCTGGTTCCCATGAGGCTCAGCGGTGGCTCCTGTGTGTGAGCGTATGCTGCACGTCCGTGTTCGAAGAGAGATGTCATTTTGTGAAGGGGAATATTTGCCTTATGCCGGGAGAGGGGAAAGGGGTGAAGAGAGAGAGAGAGAGAGAGAGAGAGAGAGAGAGAGAGAGAGAGAGAGAGACAGACAGACAGACAGACAGACAGACAGACAGACAGAGACAGAGAGAGCGAGGAACTGAGAGGGAGGGAGTATGGGTTGTAGAGGCTTCTGTGGAGACACCACTGAATATGAACGGCTTTGCCCCGTTTTTTTTTTCCCTCGCTTAGGGCAAGACTCGGGCGGCCAAGAAGAAGAGAGTAGGGAAAAGACAAGGGCTCTCCCGACAGTGG
>JADBJO010007046.1:50000-55000 GCA_016801955.1 Conus betulinus
TCAGAATCGCATCCTGTCATTTGTTTTGGAAATTATCATCAGCTCTTATTTCATACGGAGAGCCAAGGTGTTGCTCTTCATGTCTAATGTTTTTTTTTTCCTACTGAGATAGGGTCTAGTTTGTGCAGTTAACACAACAGATTTTTTTTTTCAACTGCATAATATCTGTAGTTTTTCAGCAACTTTTTTCCTCCCCACCCTTTCGTTTGGTTTCCTTTACTACTCTTCGCTGGCTGCTTTGGGGGTGCTATGGATTTCTTTTTTGCACCCTTGGTGGTGAGAACACCACGGTATTATGGACTGTGGTGTGTCTCTATTGACGCCAGGAGCGCAGATACAGCCAGCCGTGTCTCCTGATGAGTTTCCGACCCAGCGGACGAAAAGGCCTCGGAGCAGGCAATACAAATATATCTGCCTTTAAAAGGGATTGCGATGGTTCCCTTGGGCAGCCAGTGAAGAGTTTTTCATATTTTCTTAATTTCATTTTTCCCAGTTTTTACATCTTCAAAGTTTTGCCAAGTCATTACTATGAAGACAATTTAGTTGTTGGCCTGCGCTTGTTTTCCCCCACTATTAGATTGTTCGTCTTTGTATTTGTCTGACTTATTCAAGTTTAAAAGGCTGTGCCAGTCTTGAATAATAGTTACTCTGTGTTAGGTTTCCTTATGTATGCAAGGATGGACAACTGTAGTTTCTGATGTTGGACAACTCCAGGGAAGTGGTTTGTTGAAATTGTATGTCCCCTGTACAGTGGACTTGAGAGTTGCGTATGTACTACTCTTTGTAAAACTCGTGCGTAAGAGAGAGAGAGAGAGAGCCAGTGTTTCTTGGGAAATGCCAAGATGTTAGTGTTCAATTTTTTTTTTAAAATGTTGTAGATTTTTGACGACAACATCATCGGAGGCAAGGGAAAGGGGTGGAAACGTATGATAACTCTGGGGTTATTAAGTCATTTGATAGACTCCTAGATTTACGTTCTTATACGACGTCGCAGATCAAGTAGCAATCTGGAAGAGGATCTTTCTAAGAGATTCACCTCACAACCTTCGGCCTGTTTCCTTTAATGCTAGTATTATCCAATTTAATTTTTTTTTTTTTTTTTAGCGTGCTTGATAATGTACTGGAATATAAATCCGTAAAACACATGGGGTGGGCACTGAATAGAGGCGTTACCGCCCATTCTCTGTCTAAATTAATTCGAGGTTTATTCCCCTGTGTCAAAAATCATAGGGGCGTCATTTTACCCTCCGTATGAGATTCAAGAGAATTTGAGAAATGGCGCACAGCAGTGCTGTGGTCCCCCCCCCCCCCCCCCCCCCCCCCCCCCCCCCCCCCCCCCCCCCCCCCCCCCCCCCCCCCCCCCCCCCCCTGTGTCACTGCCCTTTTTTTTTCTCGCGGTTTTACGGGCTGTCTCGGCGCGCTTTTCCATCAACCTGGGTTGTGCGGGCTTTAGTCTGTCAGCTTCCATTTCTCGGTTTCAGATTTGGGTGTCTGGTGTTTTTATTTGCTATTCGTTTTGTTGAAAATGTTATGGTTTTTGTTGTTGTTGTTTTTTAATTTTTTTTTAGCCGTTATAGTGCACAGACGCCACACACACACACACACACTCACACACACACACACACACACACACACACACACACACAGGCAAGCGCGCGCATACACGCATACACGCACGCAAGCACACACACACACACACACACACACACACACACACACACACACACACAATCTCTCTCTCTCTATCCCTCCCTCCCTAAGAGAGAAAGAGACAAAGACAGAGAGAGAGAGGGGGGGGGGGGGGGGGGGGGAGGGAGGGAGGGGGAGAGTTTTCTTTTGTCTGCGTATGTCTGCTTCTTTTTTATGTTGAAAACGTTTTGGTTCTTCCGCACGCCTCGTTTTTCTGTCTGTACTATGAATGTCTGTCTCTTCTCTGCGCACAGTATCCCTGTCCCTCTGTTTGCCTCTCTGTGTCTCTGATCGCTCTGTTTCCTTCAGATCGCTACTGTTTGTCCTTCTTTGCCTCCCACCCTTCCCCACTCCCAGCCTCTCTCTCTCTCTCTCTCTCTCTCTCTCTCTCTCTCTCTCTCTCTCTCTCTCTCTCTCTCTCTCTCTCTCTTTTCTTCTTTCGTGTGCTTGCGCGTGTGCAGTCACTCTCGCTTGTCTTTGTGTGTGAAAAAAAACCGCTTAAGAACAAAACCGGTTTTACTGAGAGAGAGAGAGAGAGAGAGAGAGAGAGAGAGAGAGAGAAGAGTTTTTTTTTTTTAACTTTTAGAAGAACAGCCAAGCTGTGTTTTACACTCATTCTGTAAAAACAATGTTGATCATTACCCGAAGATAAAGAGAAAGATCTTACATAAGGCCATCCAAGATTACGACATGAAACAACCCCCCCCCCCCCCCCCCCCAAAAAAAAAAAAAAAAAAAAAAAAAAAAAGGGCAACAAAAACTCATCAACTGACAAGGTGTTGAAAACCGTTTGGCCTCTCATTCGTCAAAAGGTTTAGGAAAGAGAACGGGGAGGTGGCGGCGGGTGAGTTGGGAAAGGGGTGGCGGTGGGGGGTTAAATCGTGGGAGAGGTGAGATGGGGGGGGGGGGGGGAGGGAGTCTGACTTTACATGGGCG
Organism: Conus betulinus; assembly: GCA_016801955.1. Classification (NCBI taxonomy): domain Eukaryota; kingdom Metazoa; phylum Mollusca; class Gastropoda; order Neogastropoda; family Conidae; genus Conus; species Conus betulinus. The sequence goes on from JADBJO010007046.1 coordinate 52,626, forward strand.
GCAAAAACTGGAAGATGGAACGTCGGGAGGACAGTGTCCTGCCGAGGGCGATGGCCGGACAGAGGAAAGAGTCCCCGTGGGGCGACGTCTCCATCTTGCCAACAAGGGCAGGCGACACAAGCCGTCCCTCAACGTGGCAGCGGGTCGTGAGCTCGGCGGGCTGTGGACCTCGGCACCGTGTCCCTGGACAGCGCGGCCCTGATGCAGATGGATGGCTGCCCTGGGTCCTTCAGGGCGGAGGAGTGAGAGCCGATGGATCGGAGGCCGCCCTCGTCAGGCCACCACGTTCGTCTGTCTTTGTGTGTAGACATCTCGTCGTCTCCAGGGGAACGTAGCGCTTGTTGCATGTTGTAGATAAATGCTGGGATCTCTGTCCGTCGGTCTCTTTAGCACTGTTTCTTTGTCTTTGTGTCTCTGTCTCTCTGTGTCACACACACACACACACACACACACCACACACACACACACACACACACACGTACAAACACACACACGTACCACACACACACACACACACACACACACACACACACACACACACACACACACACATACGCATGCACGCTCAGACTTCAACAGATGGAAAGGGCCAAAATGCTAGGAGCGTTGAATTTAAAGTACACGATGTCTTGATTTTGCTCAGAGTTGGATTGTATAAAGAGTCGACTGAGAAGTGGCGCGTTTTAGACTATATGATGACGGCTTATGGCCTTTGTCGAGTAAACGTAAACTTATCACCTTGTAAGTGTAAAGACGGATGTTTGAGTCTTGCATCAGGGCAGTGTTGATAAGAGAAAGCCTAGTGCTTTCTTCAAATTTGATCAGGAATCAATTATTACCGTCCGACGCCCAGTTTATGTTGATATTAGGCAGACTCTGTATACCGCGGCTGCTAGGTACACTGGATGATTGTGCTGAACAGCAAAATTCCGCGTGATTTTGCGCATTTTGATTTCCAGAAAGCCTTTCGCAAATCCCCACAAAAACGATTATTTCATGAAGTAAAAGTTTATATCATTCAGGATACGCTTCTTCCAAAGAAAAACTTTCTCGACTTTTTCAGTATGTATTGGTGAAGCAAAGCCGGAAAACTCGGTTGTTTTTCGTGATGTTGTTTTGGGATACTGTACCAAGACCTTAGCTGAGTACACAGTCATAAAAAAATGATATGCCTGGTGCTGTAGGGACTGGCCAAAAAGACAAATGCTATAAAAAAAAAAATGATGTACTCTACATTCATTTGAAATCCAAAGATATACCAAAATTTTGGTAGATAGTAATGCGTTGTGGTTCTCCCATCTGAGGAAGTAAATGACTTGTATAAACTATGCAGAGAAATTTTTTACCAAACAAATCAAAGCAAGAGATGACTTGACAGTATCTTTCAAAATTCTCCATAATCATTAAGTTGTCAAATCCATTACGAGTTTGTCTACATCAGATACGTCAATAACAAGGGATCTTGTACGAAAAACCATAAACTCCTGTCATAACTAACTTACTTTTTTTTTTTTTTTTTTTACTAACGCAGGAACTAATGGATGAAAATTCGTCACCAATTCTATACTATTACAGCAAAACGTTTCTTAAAAATCAGCTAAATGCTAAAAAATATTTTACCTCCTGACATTTTAACACGGAAACTCGTAAAACCTAGCAACATACTGACCACTCTCATAGGCAGTTCCAAGTTTATTATAGGACATGGTATGTGAAAGGAAGAAACAAAACAATCAAACACATCGTGCAGACGTGAAAAAAAAAATAACAAAGTGAAAGAGATGAGGTGTGTCACGTGTACATGGAGCGGGTAAAAAGCTTGCTGATATGCGCGAGGCAACAACAACCCGGAAAGCTAAAGAAATGAAAATGTGAGACGTTTGGAAGCTTCTGAACTCCGAAAAAAGACAGGTGTAAGCTGAAAATGGTTTTGTATCATGGGAAATGTCACACCCTCTTGCCTTTTTTTAGCTAACAGAGAGCGACGAGCGAGAGAGCGAGAGAGAGAGAGAGAGAGAGAGAGAGAGAGAGATTCAACAACAGCGTTTTCCCTAAATGACAAAGAGTAATCCCTCAGGTCTCTGTCGTAGTTATGAAAGATATGGTGGTAAAAATGGAGGAAGGATATGGTCGAGCCAGAATTTTTAAAGACGCCAACACGGTCGGCTGTCAGATCTGGAACACCTTGGATCTGGAAAATCCACCTGTCTGAGAAGGAAAACCAGACACAAGAAACCTCTCAGTGTTTATTCACTCTGGCAGCAAATCGTATCTTTGAGGCCATTGTACGTAGCCACTTCCTCGTCTGCCCACGCATACATCTCCACCCCTCACCGTCTTTCTCCCCTAGTGATCCCCCTCCTCCACGCACGTTC